>JAPDEK010000092.1:0-135478 GCA_027569065.1 Aspergillus cavernicola | reverse complement strand
GGAAAGCTGATCGGGGTTTGGAAGCCTAAAATTTCATTTTCACGCCGAGGTGTTTCTCCGTTCCGTGCGCCAAGACCTCCAAACCCCGTTCACCTATTTTCTGAACCCCGTTCTGCTGTATGCCCGACCAATACCTGCCATCCAACTGTTAATCAACATGATTCACGACAACATAAACTGTCTTGAACCCACCCGAAACTCAATGAGTCAACATCCCGATTACTACCAGCGATCAATCGAGGGTCTTAGCCGGAGGTTCTGAGCGCGATGGCAACGACGAATGCCTGGAAAATAAACAGCGGTCAGGTCTACTCAGAAACTGTTCCAGCCCCGGCGACTTTATTCAAGAATGGCCCAGCATGGATTCACGAAACACCGTTTCTGCCTCAAGGATGGGAGGATTCCAGTACCAACGGGGCACCTTCGTTGATGCACTCGGCGATGAGAAAGATCCTCTCGGACCAGAGAAGCCTGACACCCACTTTGTTCGCCAACGTGCCGTGGCATCTCGCTAGCTATCTGTGGGGCTGCCTAGGTAGATGGTGAGTGTGCCCGTGAATCATGTGTATACCCAAGTTCATATCTAGCACCTACAGTAGAAAACAGACTCTACATATGTGGAAGCTGTTTGCCACTGCATATCCAGCTGAATTCCCAAAGATCTCGCAATACCGCTCAATGAAGATCGAGGGCCCCAGAGTTACTATGCGAGAGTACCTCGGACTGGTAAAAAGTGATGGCCTCAACTGGCGAGTTGTATTGAGTCTAGCGACATCATATGCTCGGGTGCCTGAGCTCGTTGGGATTGCTGATATCAGAAACCTGGTTGCGTTAGAAATTGCTCCGCCTTCACACCTAGGGCCATCTTCTGAAGAGGTGGAGATACCAATGACGGCTCTGACTGACCGACTCGTTCGCGCCTGGAGCGAACTAGCACAGACAGCTGAAGCGTTCTCACAATTTCGAGTCTTGATCCTACGGCATCAGACGGCGCTGTCCAAGGTGGCACTCCGCTATCTAAGGGCCCTACCAGTCTTACAATTCGTCGTCGTTTATAAATGTGATGGCATTGCCTCCGCAGTATCCGGCGGCGAGGTGGATGGATGGAAAACTGCGGAGGCGAAACAATTCCCACCAGAGACACTCTATGAGTTTTACCAAGCCAGTTGCAAAGGATCAAGCGGCGAGGAATCGGGAGTGGGAACCCCAGTCCTGGACTTTCAAATCGGCCAGAAGAAGAGTCCAATGTCCGATGGAAGGGCCAATCACGCACATCCACACTCCGCCATATATCTCCAGCGGACAGCTCTCGAAGCTCCTGGGCGAGTGGATCCCGAACCGAGTACCAGGAAGCGGAAGGGAGTTCGAGTTCATGACGGTCAAGGCGAACGAGCGCACTCTCGAAAGGCTGTGATGAGGAGCCGTACAAAGGATATCAGCGACATGCTTAGTGAATTTTTCTAACCCGCCTTTGTTAACAAGGGTAGGCTCACCGGACTCACCGGCTAGTGGTGTAATCCCGTTCGAATGTACAGGACGTTTTTATCCTACTACTCTTCCTACTTATGTACTACCAAAACACTTACCTATGGTCGGAGTATGCTCTAAATACCTTACTCCCTCAGTACTAAGCCTGGTATACTACCTACCTATACAACTTCGAGCATAGATAGCGTGCTCTGCTATGATTGGTGCTGTGCTGCCCGCCAACCAGACACCGCCGATTCCCCGCAATGCCGCGTGATTTATTGGCAGCCCGTCAAGAGCTCAACTTTCAGTCCTCATCGACTCCCAAGTTTGGGCACCTCTTATCTCTCCTTTTCATAGAGTTTCAATATTCTTCTCCCCCGGTCAGGTCCAGCACTTTCTTCCGCAACCGAGTCCAACGTGAATTGTGAAATCCCCGCAACACTGCTGCTTTTGAGGAGCAAGTCTCCCCGCAGTCTCCCTCAACCCCTCTAGGACCATGGCCGACCGCCAGTCGCTCGACGCAGCGACAGAGGGCTCCAATGGGTCAAATGTGACATCCCCTCGATCCAGTATGGATTCTCGCCCGCCTTCGGTTGGAGGACGCACTCCTCGGCTACCTCACGTCTCCTCAAATCACCAACACCGGCAGAGTTTCAGCGACTCTCTCCGAGCGGCACCTGGATCCCCCCGCGCCCGACGTCAACCCTCCCTCACCCATGCCGCTATACAGAGTCTAATTGATAACCCGCCGGCTCCGAGCCAGGTAAATCCTGCGTTTGTCGACCGAGATTGGCGGGAAATCTCAATCGGGGAGCTCGTGAGCCCGGATGACTTGAAGTTTGTGGACCTTGATACTGGGATTGAGGAGGCTACGAATGTGAGGTGGCGTTCGCTTTTATGGCTCGACTAAGCTAACGGGCTTGGTGGCGGTAGATTCTCATCGATTCTGGAGTCCCGGTACTGTTGGTCCGCGAGAAGCCCGAGAACAAGACAGCCGTCGGGACGTTTGACTACAATGATCTCAATACATACCTCTTACTTGCAGCGGGGCTGACCCGACCAGACGAAGAATTACTGCCTGCGTACGAGGAGCTTGCCCGCAAGGCTCACGAGGAGATCCCAATTCCGATGGAAGACGTCAAAGAGCTTGGGAGGAAAGAACCGCTGACGACGCTGCCGGCATCAGCCAGCGTGATGACAGCTGTTGAAACCTTTGGGGGTGGAGTACATCGTGTGGTTGTGGTCGACGAGCGGCGGGACAACGAAGTGGTGGGCATCTTCAGCCAGTTCCGGCTGGTCAAGTTTCTCTGGGAGAATGGACGATGTTTCCCGGTGCTTGACCAACTGTATCCACAGTCACTACGAGATTTGAAGATTGGATCGCACAGCGTCATCTCAATCCAGTACGTCTCTGAAATCGATACGGGTAGTTGCAGGCTAACGTGCGTAGTGGTGACAAGCCGCTCTATGAAGCGCTGCAGTTGATGAACAATGAGGGGATATCGTCTGTAGCGGTGGTTGACAACCACACCAATGTTGTTGGAAATATATCCACTACAGATGTCAAGGTATGTTGCAGCTGTTCAGGGTGTTAGGGCCGCAGCTGATTTGGCATAGCTATTGACGAGATCGTCGTCGCTTCCTCTCCTCCGGAACACCTGCACTCACTTTATTTCCGTGATTCTCTCGACTCGGGGACTACAAGAAGGCAAAGACTCGTTTCCTGTCTTCCATGTTCATTCAGGATCTACACTAGCACATACAGTGGCCAAAGTGGTGGCCACCAAATCCCATCGGTAGGTTTCACAAGTCTTGTTGACTGCTTCGACTGACAAGTATAGCCTATGGGTCACCGATCCACTATCGCCAGTATCATCAGGACCTCCGACTCCCTCCCACTCCATGGTGCACATGCCACTATATCCGACTGGAAGTAATCCGAATCCACAGTCGCCGCCGCAATCTCCCACCCCACCAGGGGCCCCTGTTCAACCGCCGAGCCAGAGCGCGCCGCACCTCCCGACCCCAGCTCTAGGGGTACCGTCGATCCCAGTGTCAGCTCTACCAGGAGCACGACTCTCAGGACGTCTTGTAGGCGTAGTGAGCCTGACAGACGTTCTAAACCTGCACGCGCGAGCCAGCGGGTTAAGCCCAGCGGATCCAGCGGAAAGCCGTAGTCGACGCCGACGAAGTAGCAGCTCTAGCATTAGCGTGCGACGGAGCGGGGAGATTGGGCGGGAGTTATTCAGTCGGTGATCTCTGTGAAATTGCTGGGTTGAATCATCGCAAAATGAATTTGAATGGCGAAACAGCATGCTGTATATGAAATTCTACATACTTAGAGAATAGCCATCTCAAGCCCAGTTCCCCTCAAACTTGGAACAGGAAAACATTCAACGTAAACTGATAGGTCCGGAAAGCAACAGAGAAAAAAGACATCCGCAGATATATACAAAATCAAGAGCGCGACGTTCTACGGGTAGAGAAAGTAGGCTGACGATCACGCCACTTCAAGGTTCCCTCCCAGTCCCCTCCAGCATCAATGAAAAGCCATGTGGAGTCTAACCTCTACACTTCAAAATTCAAACCAACCATGCCTCTACGTAACCGTGCCTAGTACTACTACTCCGTAACAGGTAGTACTAGTTTTTCTACATCCGGTCTTGTCTTCCTTGGAAGTCGCCACACAGCCAAGAGTGACTCCTGGGCCCAGGGTAGGCCGAGGGGCAATGCCAGCCAGGGTGCCTTGGGCGGAAAGTCCCTCTAACCGAATAAAGTTAGTATTCAGCCCGACCTCGGATCTATCAATTCAACATTGACTCCATTGGAACCCTGGGAAAACTTTACTTGCCAATCCAGCCAATGAGGTAACAATTCTTTGCAGTTGATCCACACAAGCTCCTCAAGTTCATCCCATCCCACTTTTGTTCCGTTGGTAGACTAGGGAGATAGAGCGGCGAGCCAGGTGGAAATTCCCTCACTCACTGTGCTAAGTTCTAACTAGGCTACCCTGGGTTACCTAGTTAACTGAGTGTTAACCTTCAAGGCTCGGTTTTAGAGATGTAGACTGTGACAGGGGGGAAGAACCTTGCTAAGAAATTGTAGTAGTGGTTGTTAAACTTTCGGGGTAGTATTCCATACTACTAGTAAATACCTACTTAGTAGGTCACTAGTATTGTTTGAGGGAGTCTGAGGCATTAAGTTAAGGTAATATCAATATTATATCAAGGTCGCAGGGGCCCGGGGGTTCATGTTTTATTTTTGTTCTTGAGGGGACACATTAGAACTTAGGAGCTGAAGCTGAGTGTGTCTGTTTAAGGTATGTTGCAATCAACCCTTCATGCCTTACCAACTAACCTCCAGTGGTGGTAGATTGACCGTTTGCGGTTTACATACTAGAGTAGTACTAGTCTCGCCTCGGTGGTTATAAGTATAATATACGGAGTACCAAGAAACGCGACGTCAGTTCAGGGCCCCAGTATCCAATGATCCATCCATTCAAGGTACAGATTGAATTCAAATGTGGAGCTTGTCGAGAATAAAATGTAACCTTAATGCAGATCATACTAAGGTAAGGTGGTTCAAGTCCAGGGTTCGACTACAGTTCTGGTACCCCGGAGAGTCCGTAAAACTGAAGAAACTTACTCCGCAGAATTTTTGACGATAATTATGTACTTCGTTTAGGGTTTAGCTAGCTAGGGTAAGCTATAGTAGTAGTAGTAGTAGTAGTAGTAGTAGTAAGACCTAACAGGTAGATAGTAGGCAGGGTATTTTTGTACAAAAAAAAGGGGATAACTTGAAGGAATTGCAGTACTCTGATAGAGTAATAGTGACGGATACCATAGTACAAAGTGCGAGAAGCAAGCAAGCAAGCAAGCAAGCAGGAAAAAAGAGCAAAATAACGAAAATCTCAACCGGCAATATACTCCGCCATATTTGGTCCATCGTTCAGATCAGCATTAGTCGAGTCAAACTGTACAGGTAATTGAATGTGCATCTGCATCTGGGCATGAGCCTGGGGATGGCAATCGGTAGTAGCATGTCCGTTATTATCGAGGGTCGAGGCGAACTGGCTGAAGTCGATGTAATCCTGGTCCGCGGGCTCGCGAGGGAACATTTCAACTCCCACATCTGGGTCCCAGTCTTGCAGAAAGTCTGTGTTCCACTTTACTGGCTCGGCATGGGTGTTGGTCGAGTCGGGGTTGGGGAAATTGTTGAGACCCGATGCTTGGGAGATGGGCGTATGAGGGGATAGGCATAGATCTGGGAGCTCTGAGGAGGAGCTTGCGGCGAGACTGGGAGAGTTGGAGTCTAGCCCGGAAGATGTATGCAAAGATGAAGATGAAGATGATGAGGATGACGTCGTGGTGGGGGCAACTATTGTGCCTGGTTCCGACCGGACTCGGGAATGCTGGCTCATCCCGTGAGGAGCAGCGGAGGCAGCGACAGGCGTGCCAGCTTGAGATTGGACCGGGATGGTTGGAGCGGATGCAAGACGGTCACGGAACTGTCGGGGATGCATGGGGATGCCTCCGATTGCCGAAGGGGACATGGAGTTGTTCGAGCAGAAAGCTTCCCAGTGCTGCATCATTTGCTGGTGCCGTGGGTGCATCCAAGTGGGGGCACCTGAAGCAACGTAGGATGGCACCTGGGCCTGGGCCTGGGCCTGGGCCTGGGCCGGAGTCAGAGAAAATGACGGGGAAAGATTGGTTCGTGGAGAGACCATGACGTTGGCGCTGTGCAGACTCCCCATTGGACTGGTGATCGGCTCTGAAAGAGAGGCTCGCAGCTGCGACAGATCAAGGCTCATCTTGCGGCCGCCGTGTAGGGGCCCTTGAGAAGTGAGGCTGGATGCACGGCGTTGATGTAGAGCCTGCGGACTGTTTCGCATGGCGACAAACAGCTTGCGTTCAAGGTCCTGCTCCAGCTGCATGTTCTGAGCCTGCATCATGCGCTGCAGCTTGGCCTGGTAGTTCGAGTCGATCTCCTCGTACATGGCCTCGCTCTCGACGATTTGTCGGTCGATGTGAAGAGCCCTGCCAGTGCGCTGTTTGTGCAGCATCGAGGCACGGTTGGCCGATTCAATGCGAGCATCTAAACTCCGATCTTTGCGCCTGGAGGCGGCTATGAATGCACTACAGCGGATTAGCAGACGGCAAAGAAATAACATGGCAAAGGACGTACCGTTCTTGATTCTCCTCCTTGGTGCGGTGATTTCCAGAGAAATCGAAGGTCGGGGTGGGGGACATTATGCGACTCAACTAGACTAGAGATATTATTATAGAATATAAAGTTGTATGAAAAGTTGAGTTCAAGAAAAAAAGGGACGAGCGAGGCGAGTTAAATATGCAAAGAGCATTCCACCCCAGACCCCCAGCCAAGGCCCAGGTCGGAGCTATGCGGTCCATGGTACAGGGAGACGAGGGAATCGAGAGTCTGGTTCTGGGGAATCCATGGGAATGATGGTTGTTGAAGTTTTCATCCAAGCAATCGGAATGGGGGGTTGTAACTTGTGAGCCCCTCGTAGTCTAGACCTACCCTCTTCGTCCCTGGTCGATTGACCTGCTTCAGGGTGACAGCTCAGTCCTATCGCATTCAGCTGAAGATTGCTTTAGGTATTCTTTGTCTCTTAAAAATCTACAATGTCTCTAAATGCCGTTGTTTGTCGCAGATAACCCTAACCGTTTACCCAACCCTCACCACACCACCTGTACACATCTGTACACATCTCTAGGCTGCCTAGGCAGGTGTAGCGTAACGCCTTCCTATTTAAGTGAGCTAACGCACTGATCAAGTGAAAATCCACACCCCACTGATTAATCGCCACATCGCGCTCTTAGCTCTAGGTGGGCCTAAAGACGCCTTGACCTGCTCTGGTTCTATCTTATCATCCACAGGAGGCGCTGGGGTATCGTATCTCCAGTAATCTCGTATCCATCGTCGAGCAGTACCAAGTCACCTCGCAGCCATGCCCACTTGCCACTCCGCGCGAGCCTGAACATTGTCTATTAGGTTTTATCTTGGATGCCGAGATTTGGTAACGTTTATTCTGTCGGGGCGAGAATTCGCCGATTCATCCGAGTTTTAATCTTTGTAGTTAGCGTTAGCAATGGATCCTCTGCTCTTGTGATAGACTCTGCTGCTATCAAGTTATCAACATGTTCAACGACTACGAGTCATGTAGAATCTATCATGTATGGAAATGTCGGCGATACTGGAGCCAACATTCTGGATGCCACCAGATCCAGTGTTTCAGTGTTTTGTATAGCCAATCAATCCCTTCTTTTCTCACCTATTTTCACCAGACTCTGGGGTCTGCAGTTCATTCTCCTAACGTAGGAACTATTGACGCCTCAAGCCATTGTAAAGGGTCTGCCAAGTCATGTTAGCTGTAGAGTGTACAATGTCCATAGCGGCATAAGTATCGGTACTACCCCTAGCCATGCTTCTCGTCCAACAGTCATTCCATCTCAACTACACTACTAGTACTCAGCCATAAGATTCATCTTGTTTGGGGCTGTGTTGGGTCCTTTACTCAGTTAAGCTTTGATCACTTTGTCTTGCCGTTGAGGGAAGAGACGAGTTGTGTTACCCCTCACCCATCCCCAACTGCCCAGGCTCGTCACTCACCACAACCCTCACAACCGAAACAATCCTCGTCTCTACAACCGTCTACCCCGTCGCCACCACTAAACCTAAAACTATCGTTGCACCCACAATCCCAACAGAGACAACATCCACCGTCTTCAGTACTCGCATTGCCACGGTCACCAACATGTCCATCTTCTTCTGTCACTGATTGTCCGGCCTCTGAACAATTTACGTATGTGACCACGGAGACGGTTCTGGTTTCTACCACTGTTTGTCCAGTTACGGCGACGGAGACGGCGAACGGAGACCGTTCAGTCTGGGCTGGTAGTACCGACGGTTCCTAGCAGCGGGGGAGATATCCCCTCAGCTCCCACTACTACTACTACTACTACTCCTGCTGGTATGACCAGGAAGCCTATTAGTAAATACGGTTACTGCGAAGGTTATTGTTACGGCTTGTATTAGCCTACCTAGACAGTCATATCTTTTTTTTCCCCTATCTATCTACTTACTTATTATTCAACAACCGCTGAAACCGATTTTCTTGAGGTTGATCTATGTATAAGGGTACTTGTGTGAACTTGTTAATTATAGGTAGAGTTTGTTTATCTATCCATAGACTTGAGTTATTATCTGTAGTAGGTTACCCAATTTAAAGGGTCTTTTAACTATAGTAACTTCCGACTATTTTTCCCGAGTGCCAAAATCTGTACTCCTGTTTTCTCACTTCCCTCATGGCTCCAGTATATAATCATTTTAGTAGGTTGCATAATTATAAAGACATAAAACCCACGAGGATACCCATACTAAAGATAAGGATAGTTGATACAGTAGTCCGGGCTCAAATAGATTCTCAATCAAGATAAACAAGGGAAAAAAGGCAGCTGGGGCATGCCGGCTAAACTTAAAAAAGAGAGAGAGAGAGAAAAAGATACTAATCAGGGGAAAAAACGATATATTATCACTCCAAGGATGAGAACACTGCTCGAATTCGAAAAAAATCTATGCAATCCCCAAAGCCGGAACCATGCCCTGCTCCTCTTTCGTTTCGTTGCCTGCCCGGTACGATACCCTGAATCGGATCTTGACGGAGTTGCCCTTGCCCATGTCGATCCTGTCGATTAGCATTTCCTGCTGGACGCCGTTGGATTGAAGCGGGGGGATTTCGCGTCCGGATTGCGGACGGAGGTGTAATGTGTATGCCTTGTCTTTATTAGCGCTTTGGCTTTGGTTTTGGTTGGGTATGGGGAAACAAAGGAAAGGAAATGTAAAGGGGGGGTACCTTTTCTATGGCGACCTGGAAATGAAGCTCGTTTATTGCTTGGCCAGTTGGGTTTGAGAATTGAGCGACGATGTGGATTTGTCGTTGTTGCTGGGGATGCCGCCGGGCGACGAATTCTACCTTCAGGGACGAGTCCAGCACCTGTACCCGGTTGGTGGTTGGTAGAGCGCTGCTCTCTGGGAGGGAAGAGGTAAAATTCCATTCGTCTTCGTCTGTTCCCTTGGCTTTCGGCTCGGTTCCAGCAAGATCAAGCAGCGAGGAAGAAGCTGGGGGTCGAGGACTCGTGGAGTTGGCAGATGGAAGTGGGCTTGGGTGTCGAGGGCTGGCGGACATCAAGGATGCGAAGGGGTCCGCAGCAGGGGGTGGAGGGGACGCTGTGACGGTTGGGGTTTGAGAGAATCCGGGGACGGGCGTGGACGATTTGGACGGGGGTTGGGGTGAGCTTAGCGAACCGAGGATATCATAATTAGGCGTGAAGGCAGTAGAGGTCTGGGGTATCTGGGAGACGGGAGGACTCGCTATCACGACGTTAGTTCACGAACGGCAGAAACCTTCAAATAACATACTAGGTCCTAACGAAATTCCACCGCTTAGAGGGACGGGTTCGTTGATTGACAATCCAAGCAAGTCACTCTCAAGAGAGCTGGATCCCTGTGGCTGCTCTGCATTGCCATTGGAACTAGGCTCGGGGTCGAAATCAATCAGAGACAGCTCGTTGTTCGCGTTCTTAGACACTCCTGTGGTGGTGCCCAAGGTGCCTTTGGGGATCTTCGACGCCGCCTCGTGATCGCCTGTCTTGACAAGCTTGTACCGTTGGATGGTGCGGTGTATGCTGTCATTAATCTCCAGCAGCTTGTGGACAGCTTCCGGGTCATCCGATTCCTCCTCACACATCTTCTGAATCTTGGGATGCGCGCTCTGGAGAGCATTCGCTAGTTCCTACAAGCAAGTTAGATAGCTCGCCCCAAACAGGCTGGCGGTACCTACCTCGAACACATCACCCTCCACAATCCGATCGCCCGGTGCCTGGCTCTGCAGCATTTCCTCCAATATCTTGGCCTTCTCTTGCACCCTGGACACTTCCTCTGCAGCCTTTGCCCGGTAATCAGTTTTATGCCGAGTGTCGAATCCCGCCATTACTTTCATCAACCTGTTCGCTTCTTGTAGGTCCGCCGGCGTACCTCTCCGGATCAGCTCCTGCAGCTTAGCCGACTGAGCCTCTCGGTCCTCCTCCTCCATTTCCTCCGCCGAACGCAGATTCTAATTCAGTCAATACCCTTTGTGAACCAGTTGCAAAGGAAGAGCACATACGTCACTCGGATTCAAGACAGCCGCATCCTCACCCCGAATTTCAGGAAACACATAGCCCTTGTACAGGAGTAACCGGTGCATATCACGGATATGGCCCAGGTCCTCCTTATATCTTGACGTCTGGCATATAGTTTGTCTCCACTCCTCAATGGACTCGAGGATGCGATGCTGAACCCTCGTGGGCCGCATAGCCGGCCGCTCGGGGAAACGGCGGACCAACTCATTCAGGAATTCCTTGGTGCTGATCTGGAGTTGGAAGGGGTATCCGCAGTTTTTGACACAGATGTCTAGGAGCTATCGGAATGCGAACCCGTCAGCCAATGCGCCAGCCTTGCGCTAGATACTAAGAGCAAAAGAGAATATATCCTACCGCCAATGCAAGCAACGAGACATTCTGATTCCGGGAGTTTATCAGGCGGACGATATCGAATGCTGCTTCTCGAGGACTAGTATAGAATCTCCGTCAGAAATGATCTCCAGTCCACGTTATGGCTAAGGCTGAGAGCAGCGCGGCCACTCACGCATTGCCTTTCTTAGAATTGACTAGGTCTGCAACTTCGAGGTTTAGAGCGAGATTCGGTTCGTAGTGGGAGAGATCGCAGGCGTTTCCTATTGATTGTGAGTTACGTTTGCCGCCAGAAGCTTGTGAACACGTACGAATTGCCCGCTGAAGAGGGGTGAAGCCCAGGTCAGCATAGGCACCACCAAAGCGGTCCCTAGCTGCCATGCGTGCTGAAGCGGCCTCCAGGATGACGACGGGGGCCAGATTAAGGGAATAATTAGAAATGCACGATTTCCAAGAGGGAATATAGCTCTTAAGAGCTGGGACGATGAACGTATCGAATAGGGAGAAGATGTGGTGGAGTTGGAGAGGCCCGATGGATCGCCAGCCGAAGACGAAACTGGAGACTCTGGCGGCGTTTAGCTCTTCCACGTGTTGCTCAACGCATTTTCTTACCTCATTCAAGGATTTCTTCTAGATTTCCACTCTCCCGGTTCAACACTATCAGCTGCTTATAATCTACCTTCAAATAGCATTCGAAATGGTCCGCCACAAGAAAGACAACTTCGCCCGCGGAGGCAAGAAAAATTCCAACCCCCGCCCACGTCCTGGACCCCGCGATGAGAACGATTCGACCCCCTCGAGGCCTCCCTTCAAAGCCGCCTGCTGGGATCTCGGCCACTGCGATCCGAAGCGATGCTCGGGGAAGAGGCTAATGCACTTCGGATTGATGCGAGAGCTGGCGATAGGACAGAGGTTCCAGGGTGTGGTTATATCGTACGTTCGCCCTTGAAGAATGTATCTCACAAACAAATTGTCCCCGACTTACTGGAATCCAGCCCAAACGCGAAGAAAGTCATCTCCCCCGCCGATAAAGACCTGCTAGAACAATTTGGTGCCGCCGTAGTGGAATGTTCCTGGGTCAGGGTGAAAGAAGTGCCCTGGTCACGGATCGGTGGAAAATGCGAACGACTCTGTATGTCTCATCTTCTTCTGTCTAACGTACGTGCGATGTGATTTTAACAAGCTTAGTACCATACCTCATCGCCGCCAACACGGTCAACTACGGAAAACCATGGCGATTGAATTGCGTCGAGGCTCTAGCGGCCTGCTTCTCTATATGCGGACACGAAGACTGGGCCCGCGAGGCCCTGAAAAACTTTCGATATGGGGAGGCCTTCCTCGAGATCAACTCGCAACTTCTGAAGCGCTACGCGGCCTGTGGAACAGAGGATGATGTCAAACGGACAGAAGAGGAGTGGCTAGAGAAGATCGAAAAAGAGTACGAAGACAACAGAGCAGAAGGCACAGACGACATGTGGACGGTTGGAAATACAAATCGAAGACTGCAGCCAGATTCAGACGGAGACGAGAATAGCGACAAGGAGGACGGAGAAGAAGACGACGATAATGACGACGAACAAGAAGAAGATAAAGATCCCTACGCTATATCCGACGACTCCGAAGATGAAGCCGAGATGGCCGCCATCCGCGCCAGAATCCTTAATTCAAAATCCTTTCAGAACCCATCTGCCGCCGATAAGCCGCAGCCGGAGAGGGTTGTGCGTCCAGATACCAAGCCAGATACCAAGCCACGAGAAGATTCCGATGCCGAGTCTGGTTCTGTGGAAGGAAGTGATGATGAAGCCTTTGATAATATCATAAACGCCACGCCTGTCACTGATCGAACGGGGATAATCGCTGCATCGAGAAATAAAGGGAAAGAATCGGTCACTGCCTCTTTTTCAAGAACAGTGGTCAATGCACCACAAAAGTGGTAACTTACTTACAATTGATAAAGAGGAGCCCGATCAGTTATACTACGATATTATGAATACATGAATACATTGTAAACAGAAGTCTTTCACAGGCTTCTTATCTCTCAATCATATATGGAAATAAGGGTCGGTCTAAATGCCACGAAAACAGGCCCTGCTATATGTCAGGGGTCAGGACTATGCAGTACCCTGCTTTTTTCTATCTATACTTATCCAAAGTAGTGCTTTAGACCATGTACAGAATAGGTATTTATGAAAAGGCACCCCCCGGGAGCACAAGCGAGGGTCACCAGCTTGTTAGTATAGTATGATAATAACTACACCGTAATCATGAACAGTTATGGGTTGGCTGGTGTAGTTTATAGAGGTAATCCAACACCCATCCGCCCCTATGCAGGTACATAGCCCTCGTCCCTGATTGCCCTATCCGCCTTTATCCAGAGTATGTCTATGCTCCATGAAGTTGTGTCATTGGGATTTCTCCCCGCAGGCACCGCACCTCTCACATAGAAGTTTCTCCTGTGGAGTGTGATCATTTGTGGGGGGGTCCTGGAGCAGGGGCAGGGAATATATCCTATAGTTGTATTAGGCGAGTGAGTTGGTTGGTAGGCAAGAGAACAACAGATTCCTGCAATAGTTGAGACTTACAACGTGACGAGGATTCGGAGCGCCACTCCTCCAGAGTTCAATAAAGCCTTTCACCTTGTTTCCAGAGATGAGGGACCACATCAACAGCATCACAACATTGACAACAGGGGCGCCTCCACGAAGCCATAGATTTTTGTCAGCAATCAGGCGTTGGTATGACTCAGAGAATCCAGCTTCAAAGACAAGTGTTAGAAGGGTGGCTCCGGCTGGCTTGATGTAACAATCTGGTTCTTTGTAAATGTTCTGCCATGGAATTGGAAAATTGTCGAATCCTGTTTACTTTTATTAGCACGTTGCACAAACTGGATCCTGTTTAAAAGAAAGAGGCTCACGAGTATTGGAGGAGAAATCTAGATCTACAAGCTCAATTTGAGTGAAGAAGCCAACAACTAAGGCATGGCTCAACTCCTGGAAAGCCCAAGAAACATGACGATTGTGGAGAGCTGTAGGTATCGTGATGGACAGAGTACGTATTTCTGGATTGTATAACAGTCGAACAGACTTTCGCTCAACCTGGGGGTCAAGGCCAAGGCTTTTGACTACCTGGTAACCGGCTGCAGGCGGGATAGAAGTGTACTCAAGGTAGCCGGGACCAATGGTAGCAAGAATATCGTGTTTGACGTGGTAAAACAATTGCTGGGGGGTGGCGGAGAGTTCAAATCTGTCAGGGGGTTCGAGTTTAGGAGACATGACTATTGGTTATATGATGTCGAGAGTGGTAGTAAAACTGAGAGCACTGAGAAAGTCGGGAGGCTGTTTCAAGGTTCTATGCGCTGCTCATGCATAGAGAGTGTTTACTGGGTGTATAAAAAGCCTTCCATTTTCCTAGACCGTGACTAAGGTATTGAAGGTCATGAAATAATTTTGAATAAAATTTTGATAAGAACTTAAGAAGTTTTAGAAATTATGACCTTCACATGAAAAACACTTAGAAATAAAGAAAGCAACCAGGAAAATGACTAGGTAAAGAGGGGTTCTCTGATCAAAAAAGGCAGGAGCAGTAAAAATAGAATTAGGCAGACAAGGGAGTGGTCTCCTATGACAAGAATCGCGCTGACGGATGGGACAACAACACCGGAAGAATATGGAGGGGAATTTGGAGGGAAGGAGAAGTTGCAAGTGAAAGGTTAGAACAGCAGAGAATAGTTTTATATTCTCTAGGGTTCAGGTGGGTGGTATTTACAGGAATGCGTATAGAGACACCAAACCCAAACAGGCAAAACTAACCGCGGAAAGAACTTGACAAGTCCTTCTCTACATCACATATAGTAGGTTGACATCTAATGAGGTTCGTTAGAATAGCTCTCCAAACAAAGTCCTAAGTGGGAACAAGGTACGTACCCAGTGGGTGACTGGCACTCAGCTGTGGTTTCTGTGAGTATTTCGTCGCCAGCTCATCTCGAATACTGTTCAATAATTGCACATAGCTTTGTTGGGGGTTCTTGCGAAGAGCGGTGATGAAAGCCCATGACATCGCGCCTGTGGCCTGACCGGCAATCTGGGCGTCTTGGCTGGTTTGGGAATCTTTGCTTCCCGACCACATGATGACATCTGCGGGGCTGGTCTTGGTCTGCTTGGTTCGCTCATAGGCCTCGTCACCCTTTGCAGCCTTCTTGATGAATCCGACGGCTGACGACATCATACTGCCCATATCGCCACGCGCATATGACGAGATGACACCAAGCAAGCCTTGTCCTGCCTCCTTGGCGAGGTTGGGCTCCTTGAGGATACCCTGGGTCGAGTAGATGTACGGCAGATCCAAGGCAGAGCCGGAATGACACGAGTCGAAGATGGCTGTCAGTCTCACGCCCGGCTTCAGCGGGTTTACTATGATCCGGTGCATCTCGTCATCAACGATGTGGCCCGCCACACGGAAGTCGACAGGGTAGATCACTTCGTCGTATCCGTCGTCTTCGTCACCGTCCAGATCGGGCGTTTGTCCACCGTGCCCAGAGTAATGGAAGAAGAGGGAGTCGTTGGGCTGTGCGTCCTTGGTCAACCAGTGCATGGCACGTAAGATATTCGCTTTTGTCGGCTGGCTCATTGGGTTTTGCTGGTCATCCGTCAATAGCACCATATCCTCACGAGCATAACCGAAGTTCTGGTTCAGGTAAGAGGACATATTTTTCACATCATTGATGCACCCTCGTAACTGGCCCTTTTGGCCAAAATAGTTGATACCGATTAACAGAGCCTTTCTTTTGCCGGTGCAGCGGGAGTACTGGAAGCTGTAACCTTGGGGCGCGCCATGGCCAAAGGCTTGAGGTTGTGAAGGTGGAGCGGCAGGGGCGCCATGAGAAGCTGGATGCTGGCTTGGATACGACTGGTCTGGAGCATTGTCAGAGCTTTAACGCAACAGCTAGTTGAGGTTCACATACTTCGTCCATGGTACATCTGGCCGCCATTGGGAGGGGCAGAAGAGGGGGCGTAACCGGACGGAGGACGCTAGATGGCAAGGTCAACGACCAACGGCTCAAAGAACATCAAATACCAACCGCAACATACATTGTAGCCAGTATTAGGAGGGTACTGTTGAGGTGGAGGGTGACCGTATTGGTAGTTATTGGGAGGGGGATGTTGCTGACGGTAGTCCTGGCCGGGATAACCGCTGCCGTAAGACGATTGTTGATGGTGATGCATTTGTCTAATCAGGTTGAAATAGACACTCGGATCAGTATCACTTCGCGGATACAGTTGATGGAATAGTTAAGTGGGATAGGGGAGGGTTAGGTAGGCGAGGGAAATGAGCAAGAAGGTAAGCAAGAACTTGGAAGATCACTAAGCTTACTGATATGGGGGCGGGGAATTGTAGTTTTGAGGATACTGTTGCGCCGGCGGCTGCTGCGGGGGGTACCCAGGCGCACCCGAATAAGGAGGGTAGTAGGACATGCCTAGTTTACAGAGTAGTCAGACGGTCAGGCCGGGAAAAAAAACAACTGAAAAAAGGAAGCCAAATTTAGACAAATAGGAATGGCAGGGCTGAGGCCGTCAGAGCAGAGATGATGGTGCTTGGAAGGGAGCAAAGCGGGAATCCTAGCGGGAGAAAAGATGCAGCCTGAAAGATCAGGTGGGGAAAGCACCCGCGATTGGGTCCAGCCGATACATAGCTTTACATTGTTACGCGTAAGTTACTTGATCCTGATTTAGCAATCTGTGATGATGAAGACCTGTCAAGAGTCAAGACGGCCTCGCCGATTCCCTCAGCCAGCCGAGCAAATCACTAGTGCCATCCTTCGAGTTTCTGTCGGGCCCAATCAGTTCATGGATCTTGCCATCGGAGACTGTCGAAGTTTGCTAGCTTGTGCACTATAAGTTGTTTCTTTTCTTGAACTTGTTCCTTTTCATTTCCTCAGCCTTACCGTATGGGTCCGCCCGCGCACGAGATCCGAGTCCGAGAACCAGTTTACGAGAGTCATGTGACACAATAAATGGCGATAGGAGTAAGTTAGTAGTAAGAGACAAAATTAAGCGCGATTTATCAGAAAGATCCATGAAATGCCAAACTACAAACGCGTGCCCGATGAGTAGATACTAGATACGTATCTACTGCCCAAATCGGTTTTCCGACAGAATCCACTACCACGCTACATTCCACGTATGTATGTGCCATGCAGCGCTGATCAATCAGAATCACCAAAGTAAGGTGCCGGTCGATTGTTGCCATGCATCTAGACTCTTTTAGTCAGTACGAGTACGATGACGGTAGGTGCAGAAAGGACCCCTGGGACTCTGCAGTGGCGGAACCCGGTGGCTCAGTCGACAGACAAGCAATAGTCGAATTAAATTAAGAGATCGAGGTTGAGAGGTGCTATTCTAAGTATTCGGACTATTTTAGTTTACTTTCACAAGTTATACGTAGTCTTGTCCCTTCCGATAATCCACTCTACTGTTTCTCGTCAAATTTATCGTCGCGGCATGCCACGGCCTCGGCCTCCACCAAGAGCCCGTTGCGCAGCGCCCGGGGGCAAACCGCGGCTCGGTCCCTGAGATTGTGCAGATTCTTCGTTCTCTGTTGTTAAAGGTATGTAAGCACAGTGTTCACGATACAGTAATCACTCAACGCATGTTGGAAGAAACTTACTGATGGTCTCGTCAACGCTCAGAATCAGGCAGGCAGCTTCCACGGCCGCTTGGATGGCGTTCACCTTAACCAAGCTCGGTTCCCAAACAAAGGCCTCCATATTATCCCTGACACCCTCGTGGTCAAAGTCCACACCCGCCCAGGTGTTGCCCTTGTAATGTTCCACCCGCAGGCGGTTCAGGATGTCCGTGGCGTCAAAGCCTGCATTGTCACACAGCTGTCGGGGAATGACCTCCAAGGCCTTGGCGAACGCCTTGACAACTGCCTGCTGCTTGTAGGGGACATTCCGGTCGGCATACCGGTGAAGGTAGCCGGATAGTTCCAGTTCGGTAGCACCACCACCGGCAACAATGGTGGTGTTGCGCAACGCACGCTTGACAATCATGATAGCATCATGCAGACTTCGCTCAACTTCGGCAATGAACTGTTCTGCTCCACCACGCAGCACAAGTGTACATGTCTTCGCCTCGGGGCACTCGGAGAAGAGATTGTAGCGATCCCCACCAATCTGGCGTTCATCAAACAAGCCGCAAGTACCCAAATGGCGTTCTTGAATGTCGCTGCATGTCGACTGGATGGCAGCACCAGTAGCCTGGCAAACACGGTCCATGTCATCCGATGCAACACGACCAGCACAGAAGACGTCGCGGTCCGCAAAGTACCTGATTAAAAAAGAGAAGGAAGTCAGAGAGTACGAGTAGCCAGCCAACAGTTATAGCGAATACGTACTGTGTAGCCAAGTCACCAATAGGCAACTTGCTGAGGACAACTTTGGCACCTGTCTTGTAGATAGCCTCGAGCTTGTTGTAAATGATCTGCCATTCTGCATCGACGATAGCCTGGTACTCGGACACTTGCTCGACCCGGACCTCAGCATTATCCTTCTCGCTCTTCAGCTCCAGTTCCACATTGAGACACACAATCTTCGGGTCCTTGAAGGATTTGGGTTGTTGTTCGAAACCGGCGTAGGAGAAGGTCTTCTTGAAGGCCACACCGTTCACGAAGAGAGAGTCCTGGAGACCACCGCCAGTGACCTTCTTGACACCAATCAACTTCTCGTTCAGGTCCTCCTGGTCGAGCGATAGAACCGCATCCACAACCACTAGTAGCGGCACCGGTTAGCCGATTCCAGTTTCTCCATGCCACAATTCTTACGTCGAAGGGTAACACCTACTTTTAGTGAAGAAGTCCGAGTTCCGCTTGATGAGCTTGCTGTTCATAGCGGTTGCAGCCAGTCGCCGTAGGGTTTCCACCTTCTTTTCCTCACTTCCGGCGGAATCAATCATGTCTACCGCGATCTCCTTCACTTTGTTGACGGCCATCGCGCTAGCGGTTCGTAGACCCTTAATAATGGTTTGTGAGCTTACACCCTGCTCAACCAACTCCCGAATCTCCTTCAATATCTCGCCCGCTAGAACAACGACTGATGTTGTTCCATCTCCCACCTCGGCATCTTGAGAGCGAGCAATGTCCGTGAGAATTCGAGCGGCGGGGTGCACAATGTCCAAGAGCTAGTCAGGAAAGAAGCCGATCAGCAAGATGTACCCTTAATGAATGACTGGGCCCCCCGCTAAGATCCAACGCACCTTCATCACTGTGGCACCATCGTTTGTGATTGTCTGTCTCCCGTTGGCATCAACAAGCAACAAATCCCCCCCATACGGTCCGAGAGTGCTTTTGACTGTGGACTGGACCGCCATGCAGGCATTGATATTAGAGAGAATCTGACCCTTTCCTTGTGAGCTATCGGTGCCTAAAACAATAGTAATAAAAATTTCACGGGTCAGCAATGATCAACCAACTCAACACACAAAGGCGAAGAGGGGCTCTCGAAATGCGGGCGAAACCCACCCTCTTTGAGGACGATGATAGTGGGAGTTTGGCCGGCGAAGGCCATGTTGATGTATTGTTTACGAAGTGTAACAGGTATAGAATGGGGGAAATATGCCTAAAATCGGAATAGAGGCCAGGAATGAACGAGGTGATGCAGAGTGGCCCGTCAATAGTGATTCAAGTGCTCTCGACCAAAATTTCCCCGAGCTTTCGAACCTCCCAGCACTGAGGCGGTGACCAATCACGCCGTGCCCCGCAACCCTACTCTCGAACACATTCAACACTGGCATACTAAAACTATTGGAAATGATGTCGAGAATTCATTGATATAGTGAAAATAATATGCAAGAAATAATATCTTAAGATTTGGAATATCATTATACCAGACCGTGGACTATTCGTGATCTCCTAACTATTCAACTTGAATCCAACAACTCAAATATATACATAGGTAGGTACGGAGTAGAGGTTGGTAATGTAGGTATATCCTCAATCTTCAATCTTCAATCTTCAACCGCTGTACTGCATACAATATAAAGACAAGGGTAATCAACCTCTGCTTCTAACTGGTGGATAGACAACTAACAGTAAAAATCTACTCGGAAGATTTTTATCGGCAATATCATGTTCGACTAGAAATAATGGATCTAAAAAACGATGCCCGTTGTCCCAAACGCCTCGCTATATCTTCGCATGTAGTCAAAGCATAGAAAACAGTGCTATAAAGGGATTATAAAATCTCATACATCCCGGGGAAACTGGCTAGAATGGGGAGTAGCCAGACAGATAAATCCGTGGTTGAACAGGCACCCCATTTCGAGACTCGACGAATTCAGGGGCGGCATTGCCCTGGAGTGCTTCTGCAGCCACTCGCCATCTCCGCCAGCAATTCGTCGACTGGTGATATGTATCACCGCAAAAGGTGCAACGCGGCATTGCTGGCTTTGGGTGGGATGGGTTCGATCCGTGCCTCTCTGGCTGGCTGTAGCTGCGTGTCCTCGCTTGCTCCTGGTCTCGTCGCATTTGTTGGATAACATATTCATTGATTTCCTCTTGGCTGGGGCGCTTGGAATGGCCACGGATGCTGCGGTTGGAGTCATGGCTGAGACGTTGTAATGCTCGCCGGTTGCTCATCTGCTGGACGACGAAGCCGTTGATGTCGCCCTGAGTGAGTGCTCGAGGGGTTGTGGGTTCCTCCGACGAAGAAGCATATCCCTTCTCGTTCGAACCGCTTTTTCGTTTGTTCTGATGGGCTCGTAAAATGGTCCGCTCTTGCTTGAGCGCTAGATCTGCGAGCTCTCGGAAGGACAAGCAGTCAGTCAAACTAGAAGCATTGATACGGCTATCCCGCAGCATCGTCATAGCCCATTCCCTCCATTCTGCACGCTCCTTGAGCTTGGTGAGGAAGTGCAAATTGAGTTGGGAGTCGTGGATTCGGAGGTCGTCATCGATCTGGTTTAGACCTTCGCGGACGGCGTCTATGAGGGCAATGAAATCGGCCACAAAGTGCGGCTGGGTAGAATCTACATCGAGAAACTCATCAATCTGATGTAATAAACGGAGGCTTCGATGCCAGGAGTCCATTTTGCTGGGAGAGCGACGTTGATTGAGAGTGCTTATCGTCTGTTTTCCTCAGCTCTACTATTGCTCTTACTAGTCGCTTTAGTTTATGCGCCTAGCATGACGTCATGTGAGCGCTGACTAGCTGAAACTGGCTGGTAATAATACCTGTATACTTCCTCTTACCTGGGTAATTGTGCTTCGTCCGCGTATTGCGCTGTACGCATTATTGCTCTTCAATAATTTGGGGATGACTTTGAGTATTATCTTTTTCACCTAACCTCGAATTGATGGCCTCAACATGACCCTTGAGCCCGATGGCGTATCTCTCCGATATTCCGAATTCATCATAGGCCAGGGTAGAAGTGCCCTTGAAGCGCCCCGTGGCAGTGCCCGCCCAAGCTTCCTTCTAAAGATGGCCCAACTCCTTGGCCCCATAAACGTTGTCATCACCTCTTCTATCAATTAATAATATATTTGCTTGATGCTCTCGATACATTTTGCGAAAAACAAAACAGAAGATCGATATGTTTATTTGTGTTGTGGATGCGTCCTGAAGTCCAACATATCCCACAAAGTTGAGTGATGGAGACTGTGCCGCCATCGTACCAATCTGCAACGACTAGAGATGCTTGGTCTATAATTGCTAGGTATATCCCTTCAAGCGATCTCTGTGCTGTTGCTCTGGTCTGCCGAAGATGGCATGTAGTGTTTATGCCGTTTCTGTGGGGAAACCCAGCGTCTCACTTCGGAACTGAAAATGATGAGGTTTACGGTAATTGTTACTATGATCTTGTGCCATATACTGGTTCACTAATATAAGCTTGGATTGACAGTCGCCCTGACAAGGTTCAGGAAGACCCTCAGGTATACCCGCCTCGAAGTACGGACGCTCACTCACACGCTTCATATGCCTCCAGCGCTCTCAGAGATCTATGGTGGCCCACGTCCCGAATGGTTGAGGGAGATATTCGAGTCTTTGCCATGTTTGCAGTCCTTGGTAGTTTCCGAGCTACCATTTTTCGACCATAATGCCATGATGGCTCTTAGGGGCGATGTATCAGACGGAGTTTCTCCACGGACCTACAACATTCGCCTTCTTATAGCGGAGCGCGAGCTCAACACGACGTCACAAGGCATCGCAGAGACATTGCTACGCTTCCCAGAATTAATATACCTCGACCTGTCATATACTACTTCTGCGAAGGACCAGACAGTGCTTTCTGCATTATCTCAGCTCGAACGCCTGCAGGTACTTAAGCTACGGGGAATCGGCTTGAAAGACATCGACGCACAATTCTTGGCCAATGCTGTTGGCCAAAGAGTCCGCTTACTTGACCTGCGCGATAATAGACTTACTGATACGGCTATCCGGTCATTACTTCACGCGTGTTTTCTACCTCCCGGCAATGCTACATCTAGGCATGCCCCACGCAGTCGCATACTTCACTCCTCAAGTTCCATCGAACAATTCTCCCCGCTCTTTCCAATATCAAAATTCCTTCGTTCGCCCGCAGTGGACGAGGAATTCCGAAAAGCATTAACTAGCCCATTGACAGGTCGTTCCTGGGTTGAAGATCTGCCGAATGCGGGTATTACACACCTTTTTATTGCAGACAATCAGATCACTGTTGATGGTGTAGTGAGCCTTTTGTCAACAGCTCAACTTCATGTGCTTGACGTAGGGACAGTCGAAACGGAAAAGAAATTCTACTGGGGAACAGGATCCCTCACTCCATCAAATGCAGAACAGCAGGCGCTTCACGGAGCAGGTGCTGAAAAGCTGATACCTGTACTAGGCACGCTTGGAAAGGAGAACTTGACCTACCTCCGAGCAAATCATACTATCTGCACCTCTACCCTACCGCAGGGGAAGGCTCCACTATCCGACGACTTTCTATCGGAGCTTCCAGCAGGAAATGGGACGGTAGGTTTCAGTGAGCTAGACACCACTACTCATGAGATACATGAACTCCTCGCGGACACCGACCCTGTATTCGAGCTCCCCGGAAGCACCCCACGTCCTCAATCTCAACGTGCGGATCGCAATTTGAGAGATGACAGTACCCAGAGCGCTGAGAACGATCTTGTTCGTCCACCGGTCCCGAGACGAGGATCTGCCTTCGCACCGGAGGTGTTATACGGCTTAGATGAGACCAACGACACTACCACCGCAGAATCTGCCCTCAGCCCTCCGGCTTCTCATGATTTATATTCAAGTTTACCAATACCACTGTGCAGTTCTCCTGTGTCCACCGAAGATGCTCGAGCTCGAAAGATACAAGAATTGCTCGCCAAGCGGCCCAAGGCTCAGCAACCCCGGCGAGATGGCAGGGAAAGCTACGTCACTTGGCTTCACCCATTCCATGTCCCTCACATGGAGATTTTGGTGTTGACGGACGTCCCATCTCACGTTCCCGCCGACTCCCCTATCTTGGAGTCCTTAATCGGCTTTATAACCGCATGTTCAAACGAAGCTTTACTAGCGACTCTCCAAGCAGGGTCAGATTACTCCCTGCCACCCGGACAAGATAGGACTAAAGCCGAGCAGGAACGGGCGAAGTCTCTTTTCGCTCTGCGCCAATTGATTCTTGAGATAACTCCAATAACTAATTTACGACAACCCTTCCAGTCGACCGCTTGGAAATCTGTCAGCGCTCAAATCGGGCACCAGAAGTCTACTACGGGTGACTGGGATTTGGAGCGCCTATGGACAGCGGCATCGGATGATTTTAGTTTCTTCGGCGCAACTGAATGCGGAATCCCTGAATATGATCAAAGAAGATACTTGCCTATGGCTGCGCTCAACGGAAAAGTGACCCTAACGCCAGACGACGACGATCTTGCTCGACTGGGCATCTCGGAGCTAGCAGCCTCCATCCCCGCGAGGTTATCTCTACAGAATAGAAAAGCGTCGTTACAAGAGAGAAAAACCCCGCAATCCCGTACCAATAACCCTTCATCCACCCCCGCACCTATCGTCGACCTCGTCGCCGAGCTAGCTTCCTTCCGACGCAGAAAAAAACTCGAGTACGAGCAGGCTATACGCTATCACTACCAACGACGGAGCATGAACGAAAGTCTATCTCCCCAGCCCTGCGATTCAACAAGATCACCTCGTGCTGTCTCTCCACCTCGCAGCTCCAGGGCATTGAGTCCCGGAGCGGGATCCCTCTTCCCCATTGCCCATCACATGGAGGGGCATTGGAAGGGAGAGGTCAAGATTGTCCGGAATGCGACGCCAAAGGGGCGGAGTGGGATGGTGGATATGTATGGGAATTATTTTGAGAAGGGATACTTGTATCCTTGAGGTGATGGGTTGGTTGGATAGCAGTATCATATATATCATACTATAGATTGAGTATATGACTATTTGTTTTGCTTTACATATGCATGTTTTTCTCACTGGAGCCCGTATGATGACACTGAAGCCCCGAAATGAGGGGTACAAGCTCTAGATGCTGGGTGGTAAAGACTGGCTGGTCATATCTACCCCACATACAGAACGCGAGTGACGATTTGTCTTCCATATATCGTGTCTTAACTTGAAAGATGTAAGAAAAGAGACTGATGTATCGTAATCTTATCTTCATTTTTGGTATTGTCTTATGATGATGTCTCTTGTCTCGAGACTACCATATCATGGATTATGCCCTTTTAACCCCGAAAGTGAACCCCGTTCATTCCATTTGAGCCGAGTAAGAAAGTGTGTTCACAAAAAAAGGGAAAAGTAACATTCAATGCCGTTTAAACTAATTCCATTTTCCCGGTCCTTCCTTACATAGCCTTAGCGGCCTGAGGGGGGTTCAGCTTCTTGCCGTCCTTGTTGTACCTGATACGAGGGGGAGGGGCACGGTTGCGACGACCTTCCCGGGAGCGGACACTGTAGACACAGCTGTCAGTACACACTTCATATTTCCGTAGCGGTGATTAAGAATCGATCAAGGTGGGAGAGTCGTACCGAACGATCTTGCCGTGGATAGCGCAGGAGACGCAGTACTGCAGCTTGAGGTACATCTTGGGGACGGCGTAGTCAGTGAAGACTGATGCGTCGGAGATATCACCTATAGAAAGGAAAACGGTCCAGGTCAGCCTCAATCTTCGTCGAGTGATGCAATTCCTCCAACCCGTGCGTTTCGCTGTCAATGTCTCAAGGGCCAATCGATCCAATTCCACTTCATTATCCAGCCAATCCTCTTGATTCAACAGCGCGCGACGGATCGGAGGTTCATTCAATGCAGGGCGAACGTACGGATGGCAGCAGACTCAACCATGTTGCGGATGGTGAATCTCTTGATGGCCTTGTCCTTGGGAGTGCAGCGAGCGCAGTTGGAGCAGCGCACGGGCTTGACGTGGCCGCGGCCATTCTTGTTGCGACCGCTGTAAAAACCGTTAGTTACATATTCTATCTTTCCTAGTTCGTCTCAGTTGTGAAATCGGTCGGCTTCTTTCTCTTGTTCCTGATGGTCGTGACACGGCGCCGTAAGTTTTTCCAAGGCAAGTGCATGGTGGTCCTCCATCGGCGTCATAAGTCGGTCGGGAAGTCGAGAGTCCAAATCGTGTTGGGGAGGGAAGGGTTGCGGTCTTACTTGTTTGCCCTCTTCTTGACCATCTTGACGGATTTCTCTGTAAATTCGGGTCAGAGAATATTAAGTCAAAAGATAGGGGTGTTGAAGCGAGAGGTTGTAACGTACTAGGCTGTCGGGGTTGGTTGTCGTAAAGGCTCCAGTCTCCGGACACTCTCTCTCTTGGGATGAGGATATGTCAGTGTGTGTCGAAAGCCCTATGCCCTTAAGCGAGCTAGAGTCACGGGGTTATATGCCTCAGGTGGTAACCAAGATTTTTTCTGATGCCTCAGGCACTAAGAATTCCAATGAGGGATGCACGTGCCGATCCCGTTTCCAGAAGGAGACTAGTGGCCGCCCGTGCCAGCGGATTGTTCGCTCAGCCAATACGTTCGACAGGGATTTGTTTACTCTGGCCGAATGTCAGGCCACGCCGAAATAATAATACGACAAGGAGATATCATGGATATAGTCTATAGAAAAAAAGAAGCGAAATCCATGGGTCGAGTTCGGTATATATACAATAGACAGACTAGGTTGCGTGAAAAGAACTCTGTAGTGTATCAAAGAATAGTTCTGTTGGGACAACAAATAGTCGATCTGGGCCAAAACCATTATTAACTACGAGGGAACTCCCCCTGTCCTCCAGTCAGTCAGGCGCAGCCCGTATCTTTCTCGTTAGCCCGCATCATCAAGTCTCTCCTCCGCCTGTTCGCTGCTTTGTCTCCTTCTTTTTCTTGGTCTTGGATTGAGTCGATCGGTCCTCGAAAATAACCTTCTCCGCCCGCACTCCTCCACTCCTTCACTCACCCCTTCTCCCTGTCTTGCTTCGCCAAACCATCCCTGAATTCCAGGTCCGCCCATCCAGATCCTGGAGATGTCGTCAACTCCAACGTTTAGGGGCACCGTCAGCCACAAGACTGTCGGACGAGGCAGATTGCCTGATTTTGAGGGTAGCCCGGCATCTCACATCCCACGCCCCCGACCCGAATCATCGACGGTTACTTCTCATAACACACCCGCCAGCGACATTGGTAGTTCTACAATGAGTGCAGCAAGCAGCCGGCAGAGGCAAAACCAGTCGAAACGAGATGAGGTATGGAAATTATCTCTCGGCTTCTACGAGAAGGAGGGGCTAAACTGTGACGGAGGATTCGAATCTAATCAAATGTTTGCATAGGCTATCCGCCGAAAGTTGGAGGCGGACCTCAACAAAAAGAGACATGCTCCGGCACGAGCGAATCGTTCTCGCAAGGCTCCTCCCGGCACTGTCCTTGCGCTGAAACCGAGCCAGGCTCTTCAGATCAAGCCCACGACCACCATCGCCGAGGCCGCTCAATTGATGGCAGCAAAGAGAGAGGACTGTGTCTTGGTAACGGACGACGATGATCGGATTGCCGGGATTTTCACCGCTAAGGATCTTGCATTTCGGGTGGTAGGAGCTGGCCTCAAGGCTCGAGAAATCACGGTAGCCGAAATCATGACGAAAAACCCCCTGTGTGCGAGGACGGATACCAGCGCTACGGATGCCCTCGATCTGATGGTTCGGAAAGGATTTCGGCATTTACCTGTGATGGACGAGAACCAAGATATCTCGGGTGTCCTCGATATTACCAAGTGCTTTTATGATGCTATGGAGAAATTGGAGCGTGCGTATAGCTCGTCCCGAAAGCTATACGATGCGCTGGAGGGTGTCCAGTCGGAGCTTGGTTCTAGCCAACCTCAGCAGGTTATTCAATACGTAGAGGCCCTTCGCTCAAAGATGTCTGGTCCAACACTCGAAACTGTCTTGGACGGTATGCCTCCGACTACAGTTTCCGTCCGGACCACAGTGAAAGATGCTGCCGCCCTGATGAAGGAACACCATACTACTGCCCTACTTGTGCAGGATCAAGGATCTATCACAGGTATCTTTACCAGCAAGGATATCGTTCTCCGTGTCATTGCCCCTGGTCTTGATCCCGCAACTTGCAGCGTCGTTCGCGTCATGACTCCCCACCCTGATTTCGCTCCAAGTGATATGAGTATTCAGGCTGCGCTCCGGAAGATGCATGGTAAGTTCTGATATTATATTGAGTGAGTCGAAGTTCGTTACTAACCAGTCGAACCAATAGATGGGCATTACTTGAACCTGCCTGTGATGAACGAGGGCGGCGAGATCGTGGGAATGGTGGATGTGCTTAAACTCACATATGCCACGCTTGAGCAGGTTTGTGAAAAGTGAATATAAATCCATAAAAGCATCAAACCTCCTGACTTGTTCTCTAGATCAATTCGATGCAGACCCATGATGATGAGGGCCCAGCGTGGAACAAGTTCTGGCTGTCAATGGACCACGAGTCTGATTCGATGGTCTCCGGCAGCGCCGCCCAGCCTCACACCCCACATCGGTCAATTCTCAGCCCCGAGTCCCCCAAAGCTAGCTTTGACGCTCGAGATAGCGTGCTTCCGAACGAGTCTGCTTCTCACCACGGTGGGGATGAGCCCTCGGAGTTCAACCAAAGGGGGGGAGAGCCAGTCCCATTCCCATTCAAGTTCAAGGCACCCAGCGGCCGGGTACACAGAGTCGGTATCCTCCCCTCTGCTGGCGTCGCCGAATTGGTTGCTCAGGTTACTGCGAAGTTGGGTCCTGAGGTGGAAGCCGTTGGTGGAGCGGCCACTTGCGCAGATGGCATACTCAGCAACTCAGGCTACGCTCTAGGTTACGTGGACAACGAGGGGGATACCGTGTCCATCACGACTGATCAGGATCTTGCCGATGCGGTGATTATTGCGCGCCAATCTTGTAGAGACAAGGTCGACCTGTTCGTTCACGATCCAACTCAGCCACCAATCCTCCCCACCACTGTTGAGCCGGCTTCAATCAAGCCTGTCGAGGTCAAGACCACTTCTACTCCCGACGATCAGCTATCAGAAGAGCCCCTTGTGGCCAAACCCCGAACACCCCAGACATACCCCGCCAATCCTCCTGAGGAGCAATTCATTGCCGGAGTTCCTAATGACTTGCTACTTCCCGGAGCAATTGTCACCCTAGCCGCTGTCATCGCAGGAGTGTTCATCCTGAGCCGCTCTACGTCGCGGTAATTGGCGTTGTCCATACTTGCTGTCACACTGTCAGAAGGTTAGCATTTCGCATTTATGACATTTGTCTAAATTCTTGTCTCGACCATGTTGTACACTCCAATAGCGTGTTTTTGTCCATTTTGCCCATCTCCCTTGGTGTGAACCATTTAATTCTGGTTGTGTTGATTAAATACCGTAATTTTGGCAAATACATGGCCTACTAGTAGTAGCGATTAAGTATTAGATATATATTAAATTCCTACATTTCTTCTTGGTAACTACTATAGATTGTAGTCTGGTGCCCATGCTCCAGGCCATTGACTTGTATTACCGCTTTCGGTCTAGCACCTCAGCCAGGAGCAACCGTGACTTCGAGGTTTCGGCCTCAGTCACCCACTTCTTTGTCTGCAATTGTTAATAATTGCTTCTTTTCCCCCTGCTTTAATTACTTGGATCGCTCAGGTGCTGACTCTTTGGTATTCCTGTTAAGGTGTATTGCGATTGTCGGAGTTCATCCTCCTTTGACACGATCGATCCCCTCGTCGACTCAATAATAATACATCTCCCACCGCCTCCCCCACCAAAACAATTTCCTTTTGAAAAAAATATCCTCGTCGACCATACTACCACCCCACTACTTCTAACCACTTGGGTTTAACTCTTGGCCCGCGTTCTGACTTGTCTGGGAACGCGATTTGATCTTCTCCCCCCCTTGTCTTGGTTTGGCTGTTGAGGTTGAGCAGAGCAGGCGATATGTCACTGCTGCCTCCCGAAGTCCATTCCGCCCTCTCTCAGTTGCTAGGCGCACTGAGCACCGCAGATAACACAGTTCGATCACAGGCGGAAGAGCAGCTGAATAATGACTGGATTCAAAACCGGCCCGATGTCTTGTTGATGGGCCTCGCAGAGCAGTTGGAGGGAGCTGAAGATCAAGGTGTAAGTGCTTGGCATTGATGAAAGACTATTACGAGGTGTTGTTGTCCCTGATCTGATATGGGGATTCGACAACACTCGCTTCTCACATCGTTCGCGGGTTCTCTGCACGGATTCCATGTTCTCATTCTGATTGTTCGGTTTCCGCATATAGACACGTTCGTTTGCCGCAGTTCTATTTCGACGAATCGCGACCAAAACACGGAAAGACCCCGCCACGAACGAGGCCAAAGAACTCTTTTCGACCCTCACCCGCGAGCAGAGGTTGATTATCCGGCAGAAGCTGGTTACTTGCCTCACTACCGAGTCCGCAAACGAGGTCCGGAGGAAGATCGGAGATGCAGTGGCTGAGATTGCGAGACAATACACCGATAATGGTATGCACAAAACTGGGGGTGAGACGGGTGGTGGTGGTGGTTGATATGCGATCTGACGATTTATGTTCTTTCACTTCCTAGGCGATCAGTGGCCGGAACTGCTAGGCATCCTGTTCCAGGCCAGTCAATCCCCCACTCCAGGTCTACGGGAGGCCTCCTTTCGCATCTTTTCGACAACTCCTAGTGTCATTGAGAAACCGCATGAAGATGCTGTTTTGGGTGTTTTTGGCAAAGGCTTCAAAGACGAAGTTGTTTCGGTATGTGTTACCAGTTTGATAGTGTTCGTTATCCTTGAAGCAGAGGTTTTTAACACTGTTTAAATAGGTGCGCATCTCAGCCATGGAAGCGTTCGCTTCTTTCTTCCGCTCTCTTTCCAGGAAATCCCAGCCAAAGTTCTTCCCGCTCATGCCCGACATGCTCAACATTCTGCCTCCCCTGAAGGAGTCCTCTGAAAGCGAGGAGCTTTCTTCCGCGTTCTTGGCTTTAATTGAACTGGCGGAGATTTGTCCAAAGATGTTCAAGGGCTTGTTCAACAACTTGGTCAAGTTCAGTATCAGTGTAGTCGCTGATAAGGAACTCAACGACCAAGTTAGGCAGAATGCGTTGGAGTTGATGGCCACGTTTGCGGATTACGCCCCTGCGGCGTGCAAGAAGGACCCTGATTTCACTCAAGAGATGGTAACTCAGTGTTTGAGCTTGATGACTGACATTGGTGTGGATGATGACGATGCGTCTGAGTGGAATGCGTCTGACGATGTATGTCGCAACCCTTCTTATCCAACTTCTGCTATTCTATAAGGGACTGATGATTTCTAGTTGGACTTGGAAGACAGTGATCTTAACCATGTTGCCGGTGAGCAATGCATGGATCGACTAGCCAACAAGCTCGGAGGTCAAGTTGTCCTGCCGGCTAGTTTCGCCTGGATACCCCAAATGATGTCGTCGTCCGCCTGGCGCGACCGGCATGCCGCGCTCATGGCCATCTCTGCCATCTCGGAAGGCTGTCGCGATTTGATGGTCAACGAGATGGAACCAGTCCTGCAGCTAGTTATCCCCGCTCTGCGGGATCCCCACCCACGCGTCCGCTATGCTGGTTGCAACGCTTTAGGTCAGATGAGCACGGATTTTGCAGGCACGATGCAGGAGAAATACCACTCGGTTGTCCTTACAAACATCATTCCTGTTCTCGACAGCGCCGAACCCCGTGTTCAGGCGCACGCTGCCGCAGCGCTGGTCAACTTCTGTGAGGAAGCTGAGCGAAAGATCCTTGAACCCTACCTCGCTGATCTCCTACGGCACCTGCTGCAGCTCCTCCGCAGCCCCAAGCGTTATGTGCAGGAGCAAGCTTTGTCTACCATCGCCACGATCGCCGACTCTGCCGAGGACGCCTTTGAGCAGTATTACGGAGCCTTGATGCCGTTGCTTTTCAACGTGTTGAAGGAGGAGCAGTCTAAGGAATACCGTCTACTACGTGCGAAGGCTATGGAATGCGCTACTCTGATTGCCCTCGCTGTTGGGAAGGCCAAGATGGGCCAGGACGCCCTAAACCTTGTGCAACTGCTAGGTAACATCCAGCAGAACATTGTCGATGCAGATGACCCGCAGTCGCAGTATCTGCTTCACTGCTGGGGTCGCATGTGTCGGGTATTAGGACAGGACTTTGTTCCATATCTTCCGGGAGTGATGCCGCCTCTCCTGGCGGTCGCGGCAGCGAAGGCTGACATCCAGCTGCTCGATGACGAGGATCAGATCGATCAGGTGGAGCAGGATGAGGGCTGGGAGCTCGTGCCACTCAAGGGCAAAATCATTGGTATCAAGACCAGTGCCCTAGAAGACAAGAACACTGCCATCGAGCTCATCACAATTTACGCCCAGATTCTGGAGGCTGCCTTCGAGCCATATGTTCTGGAGACGATGGAGAAGATTGCCGTTCCGGGCCTTGCGTTCTTCTTCCATGACCCAGTGCGAGTGTCCTCGGCGAAGTTGATCCCACAGCTCCTCAACGCTTACAAAAAGGCTCACGGAGTACAGTCGGCTGGGTTCGCGGGCATGTGGGTCAAGGTTGCGGAGAAGATCATCGAGGTGCTTAGTGCGGAGCCGACAGTAGACACACTTGCCGAGATGTACCAGTGCTTCTACGAGTCTGTTGAGGCTGTTGGCCTTAACTCTTTGGGACCACAGCACTTGCAGGCGTTCATTCAGTCATCGAAGTCGACCCTAGAGGATTACCAATCTAGAGTGAAGGCCCGCGCAGAGGAGAAAGCGGATGCTGATGATGGCGAAGAAGAGAATCCCGATTACGAGTACGCCATCGAGGATGACCAGAACCTGCTGAGCGATATGAACAAGGCATTCCACACGATCTTCAAGAACCAAGGCACATCATTCCTCCCTTCATGGGAGCAGCTTATGCCGTTCTATGACAGCTTCATCACAAGTCAGGATCCAACCCAGCGGCAATGGGCGCTATGTATTATGGACGATGTGCTTGAGTTCTGCGGACCGGACTCTTGGCGGTACAAAGACCACATCATGCAACCATTGGCCGCCGGGCTACAGGACGCCAATGCCGCCAACCGCCAGGCGGCCGCTTACGGTGTGGGAGTCGCTGCACAAAAGGGTGGAGAGCTATGGAGTAATTTCGTTGCCGCCTGCCTACCGAGTCTCTTCCAGGTGACACAATTCAACCAGTCACGGACGGAAGAGCATGTGTTTGCTACGGAGAACGCATCTGCAAGTATCGCCAAGGTACTGCACTACAACTCTAGCAAGGTGCCCAATGCAGCAGAGATGGTGGGCAACTGGATCTCCACACTGCCCATCACCTTTGATGAAGAGGCCGCGCCCTACGCTTATTCATTCCTAGCACAGTTGATTGACCAGTAAGCTTCCCCCCTCCTCCAACTTAGAAATTAATACATAACCATAACTAACATGCGAGCAGACAAAACCCGATCGTGATGTCAAACGCAGACAAGGTCTTTGGACACATCGTACAAGCATTGGAAGCCGAGACTCTCCAGGGCCAAACAGCCGGACGAGTGGCCAACTCAGCGAAGAAATTGGTGCAAGCAACAGGGCTCAATGCAGACCAGATTCTTGCGGGCGTAAGCCCAGACAACCAGGCGGCGGTGCGTAGTTACTTCCAGTAATTATTCTTTTTCCGTGATGATTTCCTTCCTATACGAGACCTCTTCTCTTTTGAAATGACTATTACTATATTACATGTCTAGACAGTGAATGATGTGTTCAATATCCTCATTTTATCTTATACCCAATGACAAGAACCTTGTAGGTATTATTCTGAAAAGTCTTTCTGGGCTTCGTCAATCAACCCAGAGGCTCAGCCCGAGTTGATAATTATATCATCAGCCTTACTAGTATACAGACAAATTCTTTAGAAATTGATTCACAGATCCAACAAGTTCCAAGCTTAAACGAGGCGATATGGAAACCGGAATGAGCATGAGTCTTGCAAGACCACTGCTCACCACTGACACTAATCAGTAACAACTCAATCAGATTCACATTATTATTGTGCCCAGTATAACGCCACCATAGAGATCAGATCAAATCACTGCGAGCCTCCCAATTTCAGGTCATTCATACATGAAAGAAGAAGAGAACAAAAGCAAGAAATAGGGTAGAAAGGTAAACTACTCGTTGTTGTCTGCTACTGCCGCCCGCAGCTCCCAGACTAGATCATAGCATTCCGCTAGCAAGGCGTTCACTCCGCCTTGTCCCTCGGGGATATCGTTGCCGACGTAGAATTTACCGTCCACGCGCATGTTGTCAATTGAATTGAGCTAATTTTGTGTTAGCAAGTTCGGGCCCCTAATGCATCTGATTGCAACATACCTTCATGCTGTATGGGTAGAGTTCCCGCGAGTTAGACACGCCGCCCGACTCCTTGACTTCTATTAGGCAGCGCCGTAATGTTTGCAGTTGGTTGTACACCGGCAGAAGAGCCTCTGAGACCGGTTCTGATGAGATGAGAAGTGCATAGATATATGCGTAGCTTCTCCTAATCAGATATAGAAGAGTCTGTATGAGGTTTGGTTGTTAGCTTTGAGAAATGAGATATTCCGCAGCTGAGAGTTCCTACCCGTTGAGCATGAAGGTCTGCTGGCTTGCCCAGAGCATCGACAAAGTTACCATTAACCCTTGATTCGTCGATTCGGTCGAGCTTGCGCTGGTATACGAACAGATCCGTCTCACGAAGAGACCAGGCCTGCGTCACGGAGAGCCGGTCCAGTTGGTTGCGGATATCAAGCAGTCTCTCATACTGCTCTTGGAATCGCTCATCTATTTTACCGTCCCTATTGCCAAGTCCAAGTCAGTAAGTGTTACACCAGTCTCAGCATGGAGGTGACGGACCGTTCCAACACTATCTCAGTCCAGCGCCAACATCGCTGCATCAATAATTTAACGTCTTCTTGGTTGGCGCATGGGGTGCCGTCTGAGTCGATAAGGTTACCGTCTTTCATTGTGCCTTCGATCTTTTTCAACTGATCTCGAAGCCTGTTGACTTCGGCGGCAGAGAACTTCGACCAGGTTTCGTCAGTATACAGCATATGTCCTACCATCGGATCTTGCAAAACGAACCTTCGAGCGAGTGTTGACAGCTGCAGTTGACCGAAGGATGGACACCAGTGTCTCGTGCGTGGAGGCAAGTTCAGGGCTTAGCTTGGCAAGACCACTCTGCAACTTCTCCAGCTTGATTTGACACTTGTCCAACCGGCTCTCCAAGAGCGTCAACAAAGCCGGCGAGTGATCGTTACGACCGCGGTCCAGTGTTTCGTGCATATCGGCGAGGGTGGTTGTGATCGAGCTAAGGTCTTTGGCACTGTAGAAACCAGCTTCTTCTAAATGATCGAGAAGCCGCTGCAAGCTCAGTCAGTGCTGGAGTAGGCGGGAAGATAGAACTTGACGATAACATACTTGTACTGTGGCCGCAAGCGAGTATCTGGAGATCGAGAATAATTTGGCGTTAGCTAGGCCTATTCCATCGGCGTGAAGGCACTCACACTGCGGGAGCTTCATTGTTCCTCCCAACCGTCAGAAACAGCAGTGAAATCAGTTGAAAACAGTCATCCAATACGTAGTCCACTAGATGACCCTCGAAAAAGCACGATCAGCGTGGTTCAATAAAAATATATGCTCGCCTCATACTGACATCGATTATGTGCGAGACGGCGATCTTGTTCCTTTCGAATAGCGTTGAGCTTCTCTACTTTTCCAATCACCTCTTCGTAGAGCGGAAGGACATCACAAGATCTAATATAGGACGATTTGTCCTGTTTGAGTAGCTCGAGTGCATCCCGAATGCGAAGGACGGATTCTAAGATGGGTTGCTCTTTCGGATCAAGCGGGGTGAAGATAGCGGGGGATTCCATCACGCTTGGAGGGAGGTCGGAGTTATTGAGGGCAACTCGGAGAAACAAAGGCACGGTGGAAGCGAGTACAGTGAGTCGGCGAAGTCAGGGAGAAAAAAGAAAAAGGAACAACGATGCGCAAGACGTAGTAGAAGCAGGTACTCCCAGGTCTCTATACAGCAGACCTCGACCTATGATGTCGACTTTTCCTGATCCGGATTAGCGTTGAGATCACGGGAAAGTAGGGGATCACGGGATCCGGGAGTCGGCACTAAGCTCCAATTGGACAACCCTAAGCGAGGGCTTTTGCTCGGCCGCCAAACACACAATTTTGGCGCTGGGTCTGGCTGTGCGTTGCTTCTCCGTTCCGACTTCTTCAAAGCCAGTCATTATAACTTTTCTCTTCTCTCCTCCCCCCATCCCTCTCGAGACTCCAGTCCAGTCCAACGACAACCTCGACCACCATGTCTACCGCCGAGCTCGCCTGCTCCTACGCCTCCCTCATCCTTGCCGATGAGGGCATTGAGATCACCGTATGTATCCTCTCATTCTACCCCTCTGTTGGGGACCATGGTGGAAGTGCTGCGAATGTCAGAAAAGAAAAAAGTCGCAAATGGTTAGGGGAAAGGACGAAATGAATTGAATGGGGGATTGGACATTGAACCGCGCAATCCGGCTTGAAAGAAGTAGCGCTGATTGTTCTGGGTTTTATAGGCCGACAAGCTCCAGACTCTCCTGACTGCTGCTAAGATCCAGGAAGTTGAGCCCATCTGGACTTCCATCTTCGCCAAGGCTCTTGAGGGCAAGGATATCAAGGATCTCCTCACCAACGTCGGCTCCGGCGGTGGTGCCGCTCCCGCTGTCGCTGCTGGTGGTGCTGCCGCCGCCGGTGGTGAGGCCGCTGCTCCTGCTGAGGAGAAGGAAGAAGGTAAAGCGCGATTCAACAGTTGAAGCTTCAATTGGTTCGGGAACTAACAACTTTGCTACAGAGAAGGAGGAGTCCGACGAGGACATGGGCTTCGGTCTCTTCGACTAAGCGTCTCGAACCCACCCCTCCTTCGGCTTCCCGTTTATTTTTCCTTTTTGTCTTACTCCAAACCTCGCTTCTTTACGACCTCGCATATTCCACCTTCTCATATCTCTCTGTACCCGATACTCCGCAACCTGCACGAAGATCAAAAATGGGAAAAAGCAAAAAAGAAAAATCTACGGACAAGGACATCCTTTGGGACTGGGCGCTGCGCTTGCATGATGGACTCGGCTGCGACAAAGGTACTGGACCGGATGACGTTAGGATTTCGGCTGTTGGGAACATAGTGGTGAATGGACAGGCAGCATGTATGGTACCCCGAAGGCGAGGCCTACTTGGCCGTCTTCGGTTCTCTATCTGATATATGTTGATCAGCTACTTTTATTTTTTGGAGCTCAAGTGCCCAGTTCTTATGCGATGTCTGTCATGCGACCATGAACATAAGGTTTCCGTCTGCCTTGATCCTCGTGAAGTTGACTGTAGTTGCGCAATACGCCGTAGGACCAAGCAATTTTGATACTCTAGTAGTACATACAAAGTAGAAGCTACAAATAATCTGTACACGCTGACGCCCGGCCAAGAAAATCCAACAAGAAGACCACACTTTTATGAGCACCCCGGAAAGAATACACGAGCAATCCCAGTAAAAATAACAACAATGATCCAAAATCAAGCCACTGCGGCATCATCAGACTCGGAAAACGCGTACAGACGGAACTGCGTGAAGATCGTGACATCCTCCACCATTGTGCCCAAGGATCCAATTAGCCAAGGCAAGTTCGTAATGACATAGTTCTTCTCTGTGGAATGGAAGAGAATCTATACAAGAGATTAGTTCTATAATCGCATTTCGCAAAAGGAAGCGAAAGACTCACCCCAGCACCATAGGATAAGTTACCCATAAGAGAGAGAATGAAGAACAAGAGTGATAGACCTAAATTATATAAAACATGATCAGCAAACAAAACTCAAAAATATCGAGGTAAATTGGCGCAAAACTCACCTTCGCAAGACTTGTCACAGTAATTCTTATAGATCTGGGGTAATCGTGCCCTAGAATCCGCAAATAATTCGTCAGTAATCTGCCCATCATTGCCAATGTTCAAATAGTAGTGGAAATAAAGAAGGTAAAACACACCCCAAATAACAAACCGCACTTATATACCCCAACACCTGCGCTCCAGGCACCATATCCACCCCTCCATTAGCACCCTCCAACGGAGCTGGCTTCCACACCCCCGTCTGCCACGCAACCGTCCACCCAGCCATCCCAACCACACAGATCGCCAACACACTACTCAAATTCTTGAGCAACGCCCCCTGCCCAACCCTATTCTCCTCCACCAGCTTTGCCAGCGCACCATCCGGACCCTGTCCTTGCCCTTGCCCTTGCTCTTGAGAGCCGGAAAGAGCACTATACGACTGTCTCGATCCCCTGCGCCGCTGACCAGCCCCCTCAAGCGAATCGCTGCGTCTCCGACCTAGCAGCGGCGTCGTCGGTTCCGGAGTCGTGGTGGAAGAAGAATGGCGGGCGTGCGCGGCGGCGCGGGAATTTCTGACTCGGTAATAAAGACATTGGGTGATTAGAACGCCGTCCGCGAGACAGAAGTAGATGGCTATTGCGACGATGACTGGGACAAGGCCGGCCCAGGCGCTGCCGGCGAGATTCGTGATGTCGCCGAGGAACCAGACGAAGAGGAAGAGGAGGGAGATGGCTTCTGCGTTGCCGTTGCGGTAGTTTTCGATTAGTTGGGGGACCTATTTGAGATTCGTTAGACGTATCGTCCGGAACGAGCTTATGATTGATTGGAGGTGGGAAGGTATACCAGGAGGAAAATCCAGCAGGTTAGAGATATGGAGCCGAGGAGACCGGATGCGGCTTCTCGGGAGGTTAATGGGACGAAATCGCCTGCCATGGTGAGTATAGATGGAAGGAGAAAAGGGAGAGTCTACCGAGAGAAAGGTAGAGATTTCAAGTTCTTTGAAAGAGCAGATCTTGAAGCTTTCTCCAACGGCTAGTGCGGGGTGGATCCACTGCGACCTTTGACTAAGCTGGGGGTTCTGTAGATTGCAATTTTTCCTTTCGTCTATGATCCATCGCAGGGATATTGTATATAATTTATTAATATAGTTTTGGTTATACAGGTGAAGCCAAGATGGTATTACTTCGATACGTATTACATAGTAGTACTCCATACCTTAGTGACAAAACGTAATTCCCGGGTGGTCGGCACACCACAGGTGATCGGCGTACCCCCCCAAAAGTTCACACGCGTAGATACACGTAACTATTCAAACAACCACCATGCCACCAAAAAGGCGTCAATCAAATCAAAAATTGGTTGAGCAAGAAGAGAGGATCCAACTTGCTATTTCTGCTTTGAATAAAGGAAATATCTGTTCTATATATCAAGCAGTAACTATTTTTGATGTGCCCGAATCTACACTCCGCAACCAACAAAAGAGCCGCCCATTTCAATTAGAACTTCACCCCAACAATCTCGGGCTATCTGAAAATCAGGAAGAGACTTTGATACAGTAGATAGTATCTAGAAATAAGCATGGAGTTGCTTCTAGGCCCTGCCATGTAGGAGAAATAGCTAATATTATTCTTGAAGCAGATACTTCATCTACCTATTAACCTATTGGCAAGAACTGGGTCTCAAGCTTTATTTAACAAAGAGAGAATATTTATTTGCATGGAAATACAACTACACGCGAGCTAAATATGAGAATCCTAGGATTATTAAGCCATGGTTTAATAATCTATCCAAGATCCGCATGAAGAATGGTGTTCTTGATAAAGATATCTTTAATTTTGACAAAACTGGCTTTGCTATGGGTATTATCTCAACTACTAAAGTAGTTACCAGGAAAGATATAAAAGGCAAACCTTATTTTATTTAACCAGGAAACCATGAATAGTTTACTATAATCAAGTATATCAATTGTGAGATTCCTTGCGAGAATCTCGGGTGATTCTAGTGTAACTAGTGTGAAGAAGGCAACGAGATAAGAATAAGAGGTGCATCGCAAGAATTCAATGTATTCAGGAAGTTGACGCTGAGTTGGGATATCTTCGTGAGACCGAAGATGAAGGCCCTCCGCGGGCTGACTGACCCCTGACTAAGCCTCTTGCTTGTCTTCAGCTATATACGTAAGGTCTGTGTAGGCGGCGCGTTACAATTTATCTCATTTCTTGCAACCACTTGATATTGGTTGCTTTGGTCCTTTAAAGAAGGCCTAGAGACAAATTATTAAAGATAAGCAGCAGCTTGGATTTTATCATATTAACAAGCTTGATTTCTTAAGAACCTATCCAGAAGCGCATGAAGAGGTCTTTAGTGTCACGGCCCTACGTTCCCTACGTTCGTGACCTACGTACGTCGTCGACGATACTGAGAGTCGTATGTCGTCGGGTCGTATCGGACGGCTTCCTGGAGGAACCGCTGAGCTGGGCTCACCGCCTTCATAACTAGAGGACGCTAGCGGACGTCACACACCTTGTATCGAACTCCGTGCAATCCTCAGTTGTCTCTCCAACAGAGTTGTTCTATCGAATATCGCCTTTAGTTCGTTCGAATACAATTGAATATAACTTCTGATTGGATGCTTTGACATTTAGATCTCAAAATATTCAAAATAGCTTTGCTGCAGCTGGAATAGTTTCTTTAGAGCCTTCCAGAGTACTTGATAAGCTTACTATTAAAGTAGAAGCTTTAACTCTACTCTCTAGCTGTGGGAGGTAATCTACAAGCTCTTTAACATTGGCAATATCTCATACAATTTATTAACTATATCAGCAAGCTTCTTTAGTCAAAAAGCTGCTTAAAAGAGGTTCTCAAAGTCCATCTTTATCTTCAAAAGCTGCCCTACAACAACTTATAAAAGGCTGTGAAGTAGCTATCTACAATGCTATACTTCTAGCACAGGAAAACTATAATCTCCGCGCGGCAAATAAGAAAGAGAGGCAGAAAGCAAAATAATCTAGGCACCAGGTGCCTATAGAGCAAGGCCTTTCTGTACAGGAAGACAGGGATCTAATATGGCAGAGAAATAAGCAATTAAATAAGACAGAGAGGGTAGCTGGAGAGCCCGCGGAATCTGCACCACCAACTTTAATTGCGCCAAGACACGCTCCACCAACATGTTCTAATTATAATATTCAGGGCCATACAAGAGTTAGATGTCCTACACATCTAAATAGTTAAATTTAATCGAAATACACGTTTTTGGGTTGTTGGGGATAGCTTCAAGTTCTAAAAGCATGGTCGAATTCGGAGGGGTGCACCGATCACCTGTGGTGCGCCGACCACCCGGGAATTACGTTACTGCGGCCATCGTGTGACAAATCAAATTTGAACAACCAATCGGCTCTTCAACAATTCTACGACATGCATTTGAATTTCCGCGCCTTTTATTGGAGTCAAAATCATCGAGCATTTTTTGGATTATCATTGTCAGACTTGCACGGGTATCATGATTCATCATCTTCTTGCTGCAAGAACTCCAGTTCCTCCCGCAGCAAATCCACGACGATCGGGCCCACGGCGTCCCTAATCGCACCATCTAGCAAACTTTGTCGAGCTGTTGGCTCAACAGTGTTCAGTGCGTCGGCGTACTCGTGTAGCGGGGAGTAGTCGACTTCTAGATCCCAGTTCCCGCGGTCGACTCCGTACTGGCGAATGAACGCGCCAAGGCTGTGGAGTCCAGCCCCGAGGATCCAGTTTTCAAGTACTACTTGCTCCTCGGGGCCGGCGGGCGGCAGTGCTTGATCTCCTGCAAGTCCTCCGTCCAAAGAAGCATCATCATCCCCGGGCTCCTCGCCTTCTCCGGCCCGGAACCGGGGAAAGTGAATGGCGCCGTTGTTGAGCTGATCCAAGAGGTTGCGAAGCCACTGCGGGCGTCCAGCCCCTGGAACTTGGGATAGATAGGATGGCGTTGGGTCAGACTGCTCTCGAAAAGCTTCTGATTCATATGGCGGAAGGGGATCATTGGCCGAGATTCGTCCAGAGACGAAGCGTGTGGGTAAATGTGTCGTAACACGAGGAATATCGGAGAGCACCACGTGGCGCGCAATATCCAGAGTAATCTCCGGCGGTTCAATAGGCTCATCCCCCTCCGCTAACGTGTCCGCCACCTCCACAAGGATGGAAACTACCTCTGGGGTATTCCAGAGATCCTTAGCCCGTGCGATGTAGAGTTCGGTGAATAGTTCATGGCTGTCAGTCGGGGGCATCTTACCCCATATCCGTTTGGGCATCGGCTTGATATCGAGTTCCTGCGCTATTTTGCAGAATACCCATGGGTAGCGAGTCATTGCAACTCGAAGTTGCTCTCGGCACTCCTTGGGTTTGTTCAATCGTAGATATGCTAGTGCTAACGAGCACTGGATATTTGGAAGGTATTCCCACTCCTTACTCAGCCTGGTTTGCGTGCACAGTTCGATGAAGTGTGAGAACTCCCTGCCACGCAGGGCCAGGTTATCGATCATAAGCCTCATGCAATAAGGATCCGTGAGGTCCAGGCTAAGCAGTAACTTGGCCCATTCGTATGCTGTTCTCCAGGTTCCCTTCATCCCTAGATTAGCAATGTATCTCCAGCCGACAAGCCACAACTCGCGATTCTCCGAATGCACGAAGTCAAGTCGAGCTCTACCTTCCTTAAGACGGTTCCCAAAGGAGGAGTGGACTGACCGTCCAAAGTTGAAGAGCGCTCGTTCTAGTAGATCTGCGGACACGGCATGATCACCTTGGTGCTTTGCTATCTCCGACACTTGAAGGACGGTTGAGATGTGGTAAGGATTGTATTGCAGAAGCTGAATCATCCGTTGCGGATCCATCGACTCCACGCAAAGATCAAACTGCCTCTGGACATCTTTGTACGTAGCATTGTGAAGAACACGGTAGACGGCCGCGCCATTTGGAAGCGATTTCAACAGCTCCATCCCAAGGCCCCCACTGGGGGCACGCGGCCATTCGTCTTTGCCTTGGAACAAGATGTTGCGCCGTTGTGTAACTCCTGCTAGACTCTGGCCTCTGCTTGCCGGGCTATATCTACCCGTCAACGCACGACCTAGGTCTACCATTTCTCGAGCCCTGTCCCGCCTGCGGCCCGACCCAGCAGTATCTGTTTCAAAATTCTCCAAAACAACATTGCCAAACAGTTTCCGCATCTCGTTGGTCGCATTGAGAGTTTTAGATTCGATAGATAGGAGGTCTTCCGGTGCCTTGGGGAACGAATCATCGAGAGTCTGTTCCGGGCTTTTAACGACAACCTCTCTGCTAGAGTGAACGGCCAGCTCCTTCAGCGCCCGATCAATCTCATCCAGGGCTTTGTCGTCGGTTCCCGCATCTGTAGGCTCCTGTTTTGCAGAATTCTTCTTCTTCTTGTTCTTTCCCTTCTTCTTTTTCTTCTTTCCCAAGTCTGTCGCTGTTGGCTGGGATACCTCCTTTGACGATTGAGTCACCGGCGCGGGGGCGGCCACAGCCTCTGACTGCTGTTCGTTGTCGTCGTCGTCCTCCTCGTCCGCTGCGTTCAAAAGATCAAAAGCATTCAATTTCGGCTTCGGCTGTCTCGATACTAGCTCATCTTCGCTGGAGTCATGGTTTTCTTGCTCTGCTTGCTGCAACTCTTGCTCGCGCAGCTTCTGCAGCTTGCGAATTGCGCGGGAGGACATTCAGGAATATCAGGGTGGAGGTGAACGATAACCAAGCAAATATTGAGGCAGAAGACTCGAATTTGTCTCGGCTGGGATAATCTGTGAGGAAATATTGGAGGAGAAGTAACTCATAATGAGTCGAGTCTTCAATAATTTTTGACTGCGGGGAATGACGACACAGCCGAGTCGGGCTTAGTGCGGAGTAACGCAAGTGACCTCCAAAAGCCGCAATACAATACCGTATCTACCGTACCGTACTGCACACCGCATCACCTGACACCATCCCATGCTTTACTGCCTGGATGCCTGGGGCACAAGTCTTGTTGAACTCACGAAACTTGAGCCTCGATCCCACTTCCTCACTTATATCGCTTTGATCAAAGGTTGAGACTATACCGTTGGCCAAATGCGTCGTGCAGCTCTTCAAGCTTTCCGTACTGCTCGTCGTGCACCAGTATGGCGAGTCGCCGGTAGGAAACCGTGTGCTATATTGTTCACAAGCAGCCACTCTCTCAGTTCGCGGCCCTACACCTCGGCCAGACATCCTGCCCTCCTTTCCGCTTCTCTACAGTCCTCAATGCATCTACGAACCTTTTCCGTCGCAGTAATCTCGACAGTGGTCGCCTCCGGAGCTTGGTACGCTTATCAAAGCGACAATCCCCAGCAGCCAGCTGCGGCCGGTGCCTCATCTTCTCCGATCTGGTCATTGACAACTGCACATGCTGAACAACCCACTGAAGCCGCGCGCCGTGCTCTTTTGGTCGATAACGACCAGTTCTATACTGCGACCCTCTCCGGAGAACAGCCACTGCACAAACACACCGACGACTCTGATCGCCGAGTCCTAGAGATGCTGACACCCGAGCAAGCGACACAAAAGCTGAGAAAGAACGAGGAATCATACTTGGTGAATCGGGGTAAGGGGGTTGTTCGTTATGACATCGTTCAGGTTCCGAGCAACTCTCCTATCGAAGACGACCATGCGGAGAAGATAGTCGAGGTACCTGCGTCCACAGCTGCAGCCAATGAAGGCCAGGCCAGCAGTGACTGGATGTTCTGGGCAGTGTTTGATGGCCATTCGTGAGTTTCCAAGCGCTTTTAACTGTACGTTGTATCATCGCTAACTTCATCGGAAGTGGCTGGACAACTTCTGCCAAGTTGCGCAACGTCCTTATTTCATACGTCGCTCGAGAGTTGAACAGCACATATAAAACCGCAGCTTCTGATCCTTCCCTCCTAGCACCATCGTCCGCAGCAGTAGATGCCGCTATAAAGGAGGGATTCGTTCGTTTAGATAATGATATCTGTCACAGCAGCGTTGATAAGGTGCTCAAGTCCAACTCTCGACGCGCTGCAGCCGAGTTACTCGCCCCCGCCCTTTCCGGATCCTGCGCCCTTCTCGCATTTTACGACTCACAATCCAAAGACCTGAAGATTGCTTGTGCAGGCGATTCCCGTGCCGTCCTTGGCCGTCGTGGTGAGAACGGAAAGTGGTCAGCAACACCGCTCTCAGAGGATCAGACCGGCGGCACGCCCTCTGAAATCAAGCGACTACGTGAAGAGCATCCAGGTGAGCCGAATGTGGTACGCAATGGACGAATTCTCGGCCAGCTAGAACCCAGCCGTTCATTCGGAGACGCCTTCTACAAGTGGAGCAAAGAGACACAAGAGAAGATCAAGCGACAATTCTTCGGCCGTACACCGCATCCTCTATTGAAAACCCCTCCTTACGTCACCGCCGAACCCATCATCACAACCACCAAGGTCGAACCCAGCCAAGGCGACTTCGTTGTCCTCGCAACCGACGGTCTCTGGGAGATGCTAAGCAACGAAGAAGTCGTTGGCCTAGTCGGTCAGTGGATCGAGGAGCAAAAGGCCGGATCCGGCTCTAGTAACAAGAGCTGGGTCCGGAGCCTCTTCAGCTCCCAATCCAGCCAGCTACCCGTAGAAACACCAAAGGATACAACCACCGATGGCCAGCGCCGCCCCATCCGGCAAAAGCAGTACGATATTTCAGGTGCCGCTAGTCGCTTTGTCGTCGAAGACAAGAATGCAGCCACTCATCTCGTTCGCAACGCGATGGGCGGTAAGGACAAGGATATGCTCTGCGCTTTGCTGACTCTACCTAGTCCTTATTCCCGAAGATATCGGTAGGTCATCATTATCACCCCAAAGTACAAAAACCACAGTCCTAATAAATTATTAGTGATGACGTAACCGTAGAAGTCATCTTCTTCGGCAACGGCGGCGAAGGCCGCACAATCTCAGTCAACGAGGAAGCCAGTGCATCCGAGGAGAATGTCGTCAAGGCTAAGCTTTAAGCAATATAATACCCAATTGAATCTCTCTTTCTCTTTTCCTCTCTCTCATGCGAAGACTTTCTATTCTCAAGGATTTAGAAGCCAGTAATATCTCATATTCCTTGATACGCCCAGTCTTCTACTCCGCGATATTGGCCGACGATTACAGCGCAGTGTTTTCTTGGGTGTGTATATGGGAGTTGGTAGTTCATTGTTCTGATACTATTCAGCTAGAAATACTACAATCTTTTTATCATATTTTACTTTAGACCACACTGTTAGAAGGGAAAATAAGATCTAAGAGTCTGTGAGTAGGTATCACTTGAGTCTAACATCTCAGGTGGGGCACGTGAGTCGCCATGCCCTGAATAATAACAGACTTTCAGAGAGACAGAGGATTAAAGTAGTAAGAGTTACTGACATCCAGGGGATTCTCCCTATATCATTCTTTAAAGAGTAGAGATCAGGATATCTAGCATTTCAGTAGAAAAAATAGAGATGACAGGCTTCTGATTCTTGAAACAATCCATCTCTCCTAGAGAATAATCAAGCCAAAGTTCCAGCTTGAGAGAGAGATTGCATCGCCGAAGCAACATGACAATATGAACACATGAGGCCTTTTACTGAAGGCTGAGAAGGCAGAAAGCCCCTCCACTTCTCTTTCTCTTTACCCTTACCTTCACCTTTCTTTCGTTCAGTACAATGACAAGTTGATTGTGTTTTCCCTTCCATCTTTTCTCCCTTGTTGTCTTTTTCTTGCGGCTTTCACCTCTGGCTATACAGGATAGCTAGCCTGTTGGCGTCGGTTGGCTGTGATTTCGATCTTTAGAGGTTATTGGTGAGCCAGTTGAGGTGAGAGATCTTGATCGTGTGTGTTGTTTTTTTGCTGGCTTCGAGGAGACTAAGGATTTCGATAGATTGTGGGTGTCGTTGGCGCTTATTTCGAGGTTGAGAAGATAGGAGTATCGTCGTCGTCTAAAGGTACGTTGCATCGTCGAAAGCCAGCTTTGTGGTGTTAATCCAACTGACCCGGGGACTCTTCAGAAGTTCGCCATGTCGTCTCCGCTGCGTTTAATCGACGAAGACGAAGAGAGCGAGAATGAAGGCACCCTCGAGGTCACCTTTCACTATTTGGATTGCTTCGATTTAGATGAGCCCGTAGGCGTGGAGCGTCGCAGGAACCGCGATGGAGAGATTGTCCCTAGCCCAATGGGTCCTTTCGGACTCGATATAGAGTTGACTATCGACAGAGCCATTGCAGCAGCAGGAATCAACGTTGCCGCGGCCGACAGAAGACGCCGTCCCAGGATTCCGCCTGTTAGACCTCCCCGTCCGCCCCGTCCAATCTATGCTTGGGACGAGCTCGTAGGCGGGGGAAATACAGGGTCTCTCGTGGCCGAACTTCTTGAGCGCGAGCTTAGACTCGAGCGCCAGGCCGCCGAGATAGTCTCACCACGCGACATCGATGATGAGCCAGACCCAACCACCTGGCCGACCAACTGGGGTATACATCATGACTATTTCCTTTGGGCGTGTCGTGGGTCTGTCACAGTCATCACCGACCATATCCAGGCCGTCTTTGCCTTCAACCCTCCCATTGAGGAGAGGTTTGTTTCTGCGAGACTCGGCGGAGTAAATGCATACAAGCAGCTTACATTCCTCAGCAAACATCTCCCTGGCGAAACTCACTCTATGCAGCGTGCAGTGGCTCGTGGTGTGCTCTATGAAGCCGACATCTCCGACCCTGATGTCCGCGACGGAATCAAGAAGCTAGATGTGAAGCAGGCGAAATCTGGAACCCTTGAATACATTGAGCCTATCCTGCCTTGCTGGGCCCCTCACAACTGGAATCGCGCCGACGACGCATTCGCTGCCATGTATATCGGCGACCATCCGAATGTGTTTCTGCGCGAATATGGCTTTGTGTTTCGCGAGCCCCCCAGCGATGAGTTTGTCCGCATTCGAATGGCTCAAATTCCACACTTGAATCTCAGTTGGACCGAACTGATGGCTGCACAATCTCGCCGCCAGCTCCTTTCCAGCACGTTCCCTTCCCAATATTTCGCCGACAACAACAATCCTTTGCCAAATTTCTTTTGACATATCATCTCCTCATCTTCCCGTTTTCTCTGTCCCGGCATCCTTCGAGAATACCAATTCCCAAATTTTCAGTAAAAAAATTCTTAGCCATTTCACATATCCCTTGTCATTTCAGGTATATGTGTTTCCATAGTGCCGAGCTTCTTGATTGTATCCTTTCTCAATTCTGTACTACAGGTGTTTGTCTCCGTGGAGCATAGCCAATGTGAACTTGCCTCCAAGGTTTCAATGACGGCGTGGGGAACATGTACTTTTGAAGAAGAAACGTCTGCAATGTCGCAATATTCGTACTGCTGATCCAGTAGATCATAAGAGCCGTTGGCATCTGATAAAGATAAGACGAAACGCCGATATTCAGGGAGAGGGCCTGAACGAAAACCCGAAGCGCAAACCACGAAAGCTGCTTCGCCATCTCCAAACGCGGCAAATCGGCCATGCTCTTCAACGTCGTCGCCTTCCACCCCATACGGACGTTCAACAAGATTGAAAGAGTCAAAATCATGGGAAGGATACCCGTCGAATCACCTGCTAGCAGATCTGGGAACCAGAGAGCGCCTTCCGTTGCGAGTGATGGCTCAACGGCCAGGTGGAGAGCGTTGCTTGCTGACGAGGATGACGGCTCGAAGAGAGAGAGCAGATAGGGTACCAGACCTCTGTTGTTTCCGCTCATGCCTCGGATACTCTCCATGATCATGATCCAGACAGGCATCTGAAGAAAGTTGACGGGCTTCCAGTACCTATACACGCCCCAACGATTGCGTAGGGCCTGATGCTGCTGTTGGAGTTGTTTTGAGACCAGCCGTGTAGCTTCTGACCGAAGAAGCGGGCGGCCATTCTCAGGCTTCTTCTCCTGAACATGTTTTTGATGGTAGTGCCTCCAAGACTGCAGGATTGGTGCCAGATCTCCGTCTTTACGAGCCTGGACTCTGGTGAAGAACTGTAAAGGCAGTGCCACACCCATACGGACCAAGAAGGCAGTCAATGGAAGGGATAAAGCCCATGGCAGGTGGCTGACCGAGTGCACACCATGTACGAAGCTCGATGAGACTTCTAGCACTTCATTTATGAACGGAGCTGGTATTGTCTGGTGGAAGCGTCGAACCTGCTGACCAGGCTTAATTCGAGGGATACCACGAACGGCCTTCATTATACAACAACAAATATAGTACAAGAAACAAAGAAAGGAGAATAAAAATAAGGAGAGTACTTGTACAAGACTTTCACATCAGGGATAAACAACACGAGATTTCTATGGCAGAAAAGATTCCGATTCGAGGCCACCTGGTAACCGGCATCACGTGGGCGGTATACTCTATACATCAGTAATATTAGTACTGCTCTGTACCAGGTTGTACCATACCATACCATATATACCAAACATACCAGGTGTTATCGATAGCGAAAAGACCAGAAAAGCAAACATCCAACTCAACTCAAGAAGACGTTGCAATCCTCTGTCAGCTACTATGACCTCGACTTCTACAGAGCAATGATGCTGTTTCTCCTCAAGTTCCTAATATCCGTGTTATCCCTCCTCGCAGCCTGCGTTGTTCTCCCCCAGTTCCCCTTGGGACTCCTCCGCTTCGTGCTCCGCGGCGTGGGATGGGTGATCCGTCAGAGGACTCAGGCTCGCAAGGAGGCTATCCTAGCTCGTGTCCGGGCGGACGAGGAGGAACTACGCCCGAAACAACCAAAAACCACTTCTACCCTCGCCGCACCAGCAGAAGATGAGGATTGGGAGAAGGTCGACACCTCCAATGGCTCCAGCTCCGGTGACAGTTCCGAGCCAGCTGGTCAGAACTTGGGGGGCGAAGAATGGTCCGGGATCATAGGCTTTTTTCATCCTTTCTGGTATATCGTCTCCGCTCTTGATGGTGAAGTGTACCGGGCTGACTAGTTGACTCATAGCAACGCTGGCGGAGGGGGAGAACGTGTCCTTTGGGAGGCCGTGAGAGCAACCCAGAGACGTTGGCCCAAAGCCGTCTGTGCCATCTACACAGGCGATATTGATGTCACAAAAGCGGCTATGCTTGAGAGAGTCCAGGTAAGTCTCTATCTTCACCGTTCTATATCTTCCCTAACATGTAACAGACCCGGTTCAACATCCAACTACATGCCCCCACAGTTGAGCTGCTCTATCTAACAACCCGCAAATATGTCCAGAGCACCATGTATCCCTACATGACTCTTCTAGGCCAGTCTCTCGGCTCGCTGGCAGTCGGCTACGACGCGTTCACGCTCCTCGTGCCAGACATCTTCGTCGACACGATGGGCTACGCCTTCGCCGTGGCATTCTCCAAGCTACTCTTCCCCTCTGTCCCAACAGGCGCCTACGTGCACTACCCCACCATCTCCACCGACATGCTGCAGTCCCTAGACGACAAATCAGGCCTGGAAGGTGTCAACGCCGGCGCCGGTAAGGGCCTCAAGGGCACGCTGAAACGAAAGTACTGGCTTGCCTTTGCCCGTCTCTACGGCTGGGTCGGCAGCCACGTCGACGTCGTCATGTGCAACTCCTCCTGGACATCGGCACACATCCGCTCCATCTGGGGCCCATCCCGCCATAACCCTCTATCATCATCCCAGTCCATACCATACAAAGACCCCATTGTCGTCTTCCCCCCAACCGCCGTCTCAGACATCCAATCCACCATCCCCGTCACCCCCAAAACCGAAACCACCCGCACCCCCACAATCCTCTACATCGCCCAATTCCGCCCAGAAAAGAACCACCCGCTCATCTTTCGCTCCTTCGCCCGTTTCCTCGAAGGCCACCGCACCCAACAAAAACAACAAGGAGACCCCCAACCCCACCTCATCCTAATCGGCACCGTCCGCCCCTCCAGCCCCGACGAAACCCACATCTACAACCTCCGCCTCCTCGCCCACGAACTCCGCATCCGCAACAACACAACCTTCCTCTGCGACGCCTCCTGGCCCACCATCCTCTCGCACCTCTCCACATCCTCCATCGGCGTAAACGCCATGTGGAACGAACATTTCGGCATCTGCGTCGTCGAATACCAAGCCGCCGGGTTGATATCTATTGTGCACGACTCCGGCGGTCCGCGCGAGGACATCGTCGTTGATCTTACAGGTTCCGACACCGACTCCGAAACTGATTCCCATGAAGCGGGGACAGGGCCAACGGGCTTCCGCGCGACGAATGAGGAGGATTTCGCCGCTGCGTTTGAGAAGGCGCTTTCGTTGAGTGAGAAAGAGAAGATTGCAATGCGGTTGCGGGCAAGGAAGTCTGCGTTAAGGTTTACGGAGGAGGAGTTTTCGAAGAAGTGGGTTGGTGAGATTGGGAAGTTGGTTGGGATGCTTAATTGATTATTACTACTTAGTAGCACCTGTTTTACGTCTGGTTTTCTTGGTAGGATATCTGCTAGTGGATTCTAATCTAGAGGTCTAAATCCAATGAAATTCGAAAGAGATGATTCAGAGATATTGCCTTTGAAATAGTATACTTCCTATAAGCGCGTAAAATAATAATAAAAAAAGAGAACCAGATATCCACAAGCAGCGGTCGGGGTATCTATCCCTCACAGAAAAAAAGATTGAAGATATTCAGGGGTATGAAGTAAAATATTTCATCATAAAACACGTAAACAAAATGGTCTGGTCGAACCAGCCAGAAAACCAAAATAATCAATTAGAGACGAAGAAAGGGGAATAAAACGAGTGACAGTCAAATCATCAGGACTGATTGTTTCCCATCATGTATCCTTCAACGCCAGAGTCCTTCTATGGGTCAGATCCAGGCCCAGGCATAATAATACGGAAGAAAAAAAGAGCTCTCTCTAGATGTAAAGAGAGAAGATAAATGACGAAGAGTTTAGACATTGTGTCATTTACCCCATTTCAGATCGGGATAGCCAGATTCTGCTGAATTCACGCCGAGCATCTGATCTTGGGGGTCCACCCCATATATATTGCCCTGATCACTGGCATACCCCCCGCTTATGCCAGAGACGCTGATTCCAGACTCATCATCGTCGAAACCATATTCCCCGCCCGAGCTGGCATCATAGCTGTTGCGACCGCCAACATCACTCGTATCATCAGGGCCAGCCGGTATTTGGTCCCACTGCAATGTTGAAAGAGCTGGATACTGCGCTAGCAGCGCTGCGGGCAGGATAAAATTGCCAGTGTGTTGACCATCCAACCCTTGATTGGGGACCATAAGAGGCTGGGCGACGGGCTGCAGATGATGCTGTTGCTGGTTTATGAGCATACGTTCTCGCTCCTGAGATTCCTCGTCCAGCAGCGGTTTGATGCAGATCCGGCCGGCTTCGGACCTGAAGTGGCGGCCCAGAGCATCCGCACGAGCGAACCGGCGACCACAGCCCCAATGGCTGCCTCGGGAGAGATCGCCTCGACAGACAAACTTCTTCTCGCCCGAGTGCAGACCTTCATGGCGTTTACGATCATGTTGGCGGGCAAAAGCCTTTCCACAGACGGTACAGACGAACGGTCGTTCGTCGGTATGTGTCCGTAAATGCGAACGTAGGTTATACGCTCGAGTGAAGCGCTTGGGGCAGAGGTGGCATTGGAATGTCGCGGGGTGCTTTTGAACTCGTTTGGAGTCGGTAATATTCGAACCAGGCCGTTGTGGGTCCGCAAGGCCGAGGATGTAGTTACGGCTATCAATCGACGACGTTGACAGGCGTCGGGCAGAACGGGCAGGCGAAGCCTCCCTAGAGCTAGGGTTGCTGTAGGCATGACGGCTCCCTGAATCAAAAGGGGACAGTGAGCGGGGTGACGAGCCAGTCAGGGGCTCCAGGCTGGTTGATGGCGATGAAGGCGAGCGCTGGCGGGAGACGGGAAGTGTGTAGGGATCAGACTTGCTGCGCATTCGGGAGGCGCCTATATTAAGGCATTAGCACCGTTGTATCTCAAAAGAAAGTCAGGAAGCTTACGCATGGAAAGAGGCGGACTCAACGAATCCATGTTAGCGTTGGCCTTGTCACCCGGGAAGACCTGAGTCCTTGATGGAGGTGCGAATTCGACATTGATGGATGGCGGTGCCATCTGTGACGCTTGCCCAATATCTCCACCACACATACTCCCTGGAGACACCATACTTTCTAAGCCATTCGCGTAGCCCTCTGTTGGAGGGGTTGGATAATGGGAGCCCATTGCGGGGGCGGAGATGAATGGCCCGCTTGGAATCATGTCTGTTCCCTGCTGAGGTATCAATTGTGGGGAAATGTAAGGACTATGGTGGGGGCTATATGCCGGCTGCTGGTGCTGCTGGTGCTCGGACAGGGTGAACGACTCGATTCCCAAGGCGGCATGGTCGTAAAGGCTGGGGTCATTCTGAGGTGCCAACAGCGGTGATGGATTATTGTCCACTACATCAAAGGTGTCATGCTGAGGGAGGAACGGGGAATGAGCGGCAGATGACACCTCTGATACCTCTGAAGGGGCGCGGCGATGGCTGTGAAATGAGGAATTGGCCATGACAGCTTGCCATTCTGGGTGCGAGACATTCGTCAAGTATGCGGCGCTAGCGGGGTCGAGAGAAGTGTGACGCGAGTGCTGTGGGGTGTAGAACGTCCCCGGCGAGGAGGCGGGAGGGGACATGGCGCTAGGGGATGAATGTGAGTGTTGCTGATCCAGGGGAGACGCCTGCGACGAGGTTGAGGGATGAGGAGATGGTATCTGGCTGACCAGATCGACCGGGTTCACGGCCTGGTTGGCAGCTTGTTGGGGATCAAGCAGGAGGGAGGAGGGGTAATCGGGGCCAGTGGTGGTATGCGGGCTAGGGTTCTGGTAAAGCGAGAAGTCGAAGTCGCCGTTGTTTGAGTTCAAGAGACTGGAGAAGTCCTCCTCAGCTGTCTGGTGCGATAGCCCTTGGTCAAACGACTGTTGTGGGATCTGTAGACTGGGTCGGGCGAAGTTCTGATCGGTCGCGGCGGCGGGAGTCAGATAGCTCGACGAGTAGGCGAAGGCGTCGGAGCCAGGAGTAGGATTGCTGGCGAACGAAGCCGGAGGATAAGAGGTATTGGTAGCAATCGAGGGGTCAATCGACACGCCAGAAGGGTCATTATTGTTGTACTGCTGAAGATGGGCGGACGGGCTCACGCTCCGTCTTTTAAAGACAGCAGCGGAAGCTTGCCCTGGGTCCTGGAACGTGTCCTGGGGATCCATGGCCAATGTTGGAAGCGTCAAGATCCCAGAATAGATACCACGCGAAAAGAGGCTGAGCGAGGTGAAGGAAGAATAAGAATGATGGCAGGACGATCCAGGTTAAAGGGAGAAGGGGTCGAAAGAGTGGGAAAAGGTGGGGAGATGCAGTGCAAGTGGGTTACGGGCCAGGTTGGGATGGTCAGGCTGAGAGGCGCAGAGTCGCCAGATAAATATGGTGGTCAGGTTGATCAAGGGAAAGTAAGGACTAGAGAATGATAATCCTCCGTAGAAGCAAGAAAGATTGAGCTCTCATTCGTGGTGGAGATGGAGATGGAGTTCAGGGACGAGACTTGCCCCGAGGGCAGTTTGCGATTCAGCCTCGTCTCGTAGTAGCGCGGCGTATCAAAGTTGCATCGGCGTTGTTTGTCTTTGAATTTGGGTTAAAGATGGTGCTTCTATAGTATTAATATGAAGTTGTTGATGAAGATGAAGATGCAATAATAGAATGATGAAATGATGAAATAGAGGTAGAGGAGATGAAGAAGAGAGAATGAATTGAATCGTGGAGCTGGATTAACAGTGATGGCCCAATCGGGAAGTCATGCCTTGGTGCCTTATACTCATCGGTATCAAGTTTCAACTCATAGGTCCTCAGTCTACGTTGTTGCTTAAAATATCAGACATTTTCTAAATTTAAATATAAGGATAAGATGATCATCTTCAGGAACAAAGGCAGAATCGACATAAAAGGAGCTCCTCGCCAGCAAACACATGCGAAGTATCCCACAAGGCAGACTCAGTCACTCCACAACACCAGTTGGATACATGGATTACCAGGTAGGCAACCTACTACTAACTAGTACAGTAGTAGTAGGTCAGTATACTAATAATATCCTCATAAGCAGAGATGTGCTGATGCAAGATAATAAAGATTTATGTTATACCACTACTAACAGCCTGAGATGAATCTACTACGCTCTTATGGCTATAGTTGGTCTATACAGCACATCAACAAAGCTCGAGAATTCAAAGACGGAGCACTTTATCAAACATTAAACAGAAGCCCGCCCAGTTTCTTTCAGCTTGAGAGCCTAAAGACAGAGCAGACGTCATTATGTTGCCTTTCTGCCCCCACCAGTACTACTCCGTAGGACTCCGTATAATGAATGATCCTAGGGCAAGTATTCGGGAATCAGCCTAATAATCATCAACAATCGTCGATCTCCCCATCTATCCCACCAGGATAATAGTACATTTTTTCCCACTTTTTCCCTCCATCAAAGTCCGAAAGAACTTCTGAACGACTTCTTGTCGGGGCGGAATCCCGGCCTGGCCAGTGCCAACCGTTAGCTGCATCTGCACAGCCCCCGAGCTGAAACTGAATGCCAGGAACAAATCATGAAACGGCTTTCCGTTGGATTCTGTGCGTTTAGCCTGCTTGTTTCAGCACACGAGATTCTACATGGAGAGACTTGACTGGTCCGTGGGATAGTTATTAGGTAGGCCACGAGAGTAGTATAGCAGACATCAATGATCATGGTGCAGGTTACCTAGTCCATACACGGAGCATACTCCGGTAGGGCCAGCCACACTATCTATCCATAGTTATCCTATATAGATATTAACAATTCCTGACTAGACTATATCTCCCCAAAAACAGACACGCTCTCCCTCACCGTCTGAGTCTCCCAATCCACCATCAAATTATCATAACAGCTCGATCCCAATCCCGCATTATCCACCCACGCTGGCTCCCAATAATAAATCCCCAACCCACCCGTCACTCCCTCCAACACACCCGCAAGCTCCTGCAAAAAAGTCCTCTGCCCGTCAACCGAGTACGGAATCCCCTGAAGATCCGAGGGGAACTCATACTCCGAGTCCGGACAAGAGACGGGCCAGTTCGTTTCCACGACAAGCACGTCCTTGCCGTACGTCGCTTGGATATTCGATAGACTACTCCCTAGAGACTCTAGTGTAGCTGCGTCGTTGTAGAATGGGTAGTATGAGACGCCGATAAGGTCGAAGTCTGACGAGACAAGTGATCCAGACGCCAGCACGGTATCGTAGAAGTATTTCTGCGCGTCCCAGTCCCAGCCATTGTCGAGGTGGATCATGATCTGGGGTGTTGAGGCTAGGTCCGAGTCTTTGACGCCCCAGGCACCGGAGTGTAGGATGCTAGCGATGTTACCGTAGTTGTCTGTTGAGCCGAGAGGCCAGGTGAGTCCGTTACGGATCTCGTTTCCGATGGATACGATCTCGACGTCGATGTTGTTTGCGGCGAAGGTATTGCATACTTCAAGGGTGTAGTTGTAGACCTGCCAGGTTAAGGTGTCGATGTCGGTTGATGACCAGGTAGAGGGAGTATCCTAGGTCCAGTTGGTATTCGCAGCTCAATGTTTGCAGGGGTACCGGTATAGGATGAATCTACCTGATTATTCGGATCCGCCCACGTATCACTAAGATGTAAATCCAAATAGATACTCATCCCAGCTGCCTGAACCCTCTGCGCAAGCTCCAGGTTATACTCCAGATCATACGAACCATCGTTAGGATTCACCCAGATCCGCTGGCGGATCGAGTTCACGCCATTGTCGGCTAGGATTGTCTCTAGCGACTGGGCTTGGCCGTTTAGGTTCTTGTAGGCGACACCTGCGTCTTCCTCGATTAGGAGTGAAGAGATATCTGCTCCACGATAGGTGAGGGCGGCATTGGTGTTGATGAATAGGGCCGAGAGAGATAGGAGAGTTGGAAGTATCATTGTGGTGGAGTAATCGTTATTCTTCGAAGTGAGTTGACACGCATATCAACGGAGGCAGACAAGTAGATTTAAACCATCTTGGACCGGTGACCGTCTGCAATCTCCGTGTTTGAAACGAGGGTTGGAGTGGAACTTAAGACGGGGGATTTCATTTGGAGATGAAGTGTTTATTGGTGGAAAGGCTGATACATCAGAGAGACTTGACTGACTGAAAATCCCGGTGGGAATCCCGGTGGGACGATGACGAAAGCACTTAAACTGAAGCTTTGGATGTCTCATTCCATTGTTTCCAATATATAGACTGTTTATCAGCATCTCAATCATCAACCATTCAAACCCTAGTCACCTCAGAATGAAGCCAAATGCGGTATTATCTCAAATCTCCTCCCAGTGGTCATTACATACAGGAAATCCTCACAAGTACCCCGAGCCCCCACGCATCAAATAAACCGATATATAAAGGTGGAAAGGTAATCAAATAGGGGAATAGACATGAAAAGCAAATCGAACGCCCAGTCTTTTGAAGCCGCCGGAGAGAAAAAACAACATCAATAGCACAAACCTGCCGCCAATGCGAATATATGTACAGACAACATAGCTCTCCGCAGGTTCCTGTATGCGAATGAAGATAGAAGACGCAACCTAGAAAGGAATTCCCAACAAAATGATATACAGGCAAGTCTCAGAACCTGGTAAAGCCTGCGCGGTGCTCCGGATTAAGTAGATCCAGGTGGGTCATAATGGCATTGCACTAGCAGTGCCACGGCAGTGCCACAACAGCCGTGAAAAGGTGGAAGTTCTAATAATTCAGGGTTAGTCGAAGCTCAATGGCGCACCCAGGTACCAGGGTAAGATGTAGTGAGGGAAACCGTGCCACGCCAAGAGCACGATTAGCCTGTATCGTGTCCCTGTTTAGAGCCTTGACCCAGACGAATGGCTGGCTTTTGAGTGGGAGGTTTCTTTTTGCCGAAGACGAGCACTTCTTCCTCGGAATCGTCGCCGCTCTCTTCCTCATCGTCACAATAATAGCGAGACTCATCATCTTCGGGCGGCCGCAATGTACTCGGCCGACTCGCTTTGACTGTTTCACCGGTGCGAAGGATGGAAGGAACTTGAACCGCTGCCTCACAGTCGTTCTGCTTGCCGATACCATCCTCCGACAGTGAGGACGCTCCTGACATGACAGACGGAATGCTAGGATGTGATGTGCTTTGCGACATACCACTGGTAAATTCATCTACCGAAGAAGAGGACATGGTAGCTGCAGAAGCAGTTGACGTGGTCAACCCGCTTTCCCCAGGGTCTACGGAGTTATTCTCCGCTGTGCAGTCCGAATCCTGTCGCGTCGCATGCTCCGAGCATGCACAAGGCCCGCCTTCCGAATAAAGTCCGGCGACTTGGTCGGAACGAGCACCTTTATTGCGCGACAAGCCCTCCGTCGTGAGGTTGAGTGGCTCAACAGAGATCTTTCTCCAAAGCGGATGAGATGTGTTGTGCCGATGCCCGAGGGTTGACGCTGGGCTCTGGTGTAAAGTGGAACGATCCTCGTCCGCTCGCCAAGTTGACGGCTGCATCTGCCCGACCGCGGAAGTAACACTTAAGGCTAGGCTAGGTTCCGAGTGGGAGTCTCTCTCCAGAGTTGAGGGCTCACTGGAGGCGGATATATCAGACCGCCAATCTCCTGGCTGAAGTCCCCTAGCCAACCGGCGGCTAGCGCCGCCAAAGACACCGCTTATATTGGTGGTTCCCGAAACCTCCGACATGGCAGGGGTAGCAGGGCGCAGGGGTACAGTGAAGCCCTTTGTGATGTCAGACGCCCTTACGGTCTTCGAAGATTCAGCGGTCGACAACGTCGACGTCGCACGTTCAGGATGATCAGGGCGAGGAGTCCGGTCCAATGACGAGGGATAACTGGAAGCAGGGTCCTGGGGGAAATATGACGCCAATCGGTCTTCTGAGCTAGCGATCGGGCTTACCGTTACGCTTTTCGATAGCGGATGCTCGCCATCTCTGTTGTTGCGACCGTACCGGGAGAAAATCTCTTCATCCCCGCGAAGACTGAGTCGGCGGCCCTCCCAGAGATGTTTTCCGAATGTGTTGCTGCTCGAGGTGGAGGACGACTCAACCGAAGGAGTCGAGCTAGGCGTGCGTTTACGACTATCCCTGTCTTTCGACCTCCCGGTCAGATAGTTTGACCATTTTGCCACATTGGAGCGCACTCGTTGAATGAACGGCACTTTGCTGACGGCCGTTGTGACTTCTTCCTTAGACACCTCAATCCTCTTGCCCTTGCTTTGATAAGCAGGATCAGTTTCTTCCACCCATGCCCTAGGGTTAGGAAGACCATGCAACACCCAAGGATGATGTTTGATCTCCTTCACGGTGATGCGCTTTATCGGATCTTTAGTGAGTAGTCGTTTCAACAAATCCCACAATTCTTCGTCAATATCCTCGTAAGCAAGCTCGTCCTGCTCTCGCTTACTGTCAGTAGTATAACGAGGCCATTGGCTGTCGGGATCAACTTGAACTGGCTTCAAACGTTTCCGCGGGATAAAGACATCTTGCTTCACGATAGTTTGGAACATGCTATATTCGTCGTCCGAAACAAACGGCAATCGGCCAAATATCATCCCGTAGAGAGTCACTCCAAGAGACCAGACATCAATGGCGCCAGTGATACGAGGTGCGCCGCCCAGGCTATCCACGAATTCATCACCGGTATAGCAAAGTTCTGGAGCGTAGAAAGCCGGCGTACCAACAGTTTTAGACAACTCTCGGGCGTCGTCGAGCTCCGTCGCATCAGTCTCGCCTATCTGCTCTTCATCTTCGTCTCTAATCGGTCGCCCCAAATATGAAACCCCAAAATCAGATATCTTCACACGGTATTTGCTGGTGACTAGAAGATTCGCCGGTTTGATATCACGATGAATGATACCTTGATAATGAAGGTACTCGAGGCCGAGAAGGGAGTCCCGGAAAGCGTTGCGTGCTTCGGTAAAGGTCAAGCATGGGACATAAGACATGTCGTCGTCATCTGGAAGCCAATCGGGCTCGGACGGCGCGTAACCGAAGCTACTTGAGGCCGTACTGAAGCGTCTTTTTTCGTAGGGGTAATCGGTATAGGCCCCATACATAGTGCCTTCTACTGCAGACAGGGCAGCTTCTTGGGACGAGGGGAAGGAGTGACTAGAGGAAGAGTATGTCTCCTCGTAGCTTGAAACACAGCGGCTAGCCGTGCGAGCAATTGCCAGCTCGGGACCTAAATCATCATCATCCGATTCCGCTCCGTGTTCCAAACTCCAAGCGGGAATGGGGCCTTGCTGCGCATGCTCTGCTTGCGCTTGGCGCCGCTCAAGTGCTTTTTCCCGCTGATTCCGAAGACGCTGTGCTGTTTTAATATACTGCCTGCTCTCCTCGAAGAATGCTGGTGTGTCAGAAAGGCCGGACTTTTCGCGTTCAAGCCGGAGCTTGTCAACGTATACGATGTCTCGGAGGCCTCTTTGTCGCCAGATGATCTCACCGTTCTCGACATATTCGAGCACTATATAAACCTTCTGGCGGTTGGGATCATCAATCACCTCCAACAGGCTGACCACGTTAGGGTGTCGGGCCTTTTTCAATATTGCGACTTCTTTTTTGACCTTATCCTCGGCATTGCCCAACCTCCCCAAGCGGCGCCGTTTCGAGTATCGTTGAACGATTTTGATTGCGACTTTCTGGCGGGTCGTAACGTGGCGTCCCAGCTTTACTTTCCCATGTTCACCGCGGCCAAGCTCCTCGAGAATTTCATACTGGTTGATAACTTTATTCCCAGTCACAGTGTCTCTATCCACCTCGGCTGTGTGGGTCCTTTAACGAGTGGTTAGTAGCCTTCACATGAATACTAGGGGGAAAACAAAAAAGGAAGGGGGCAAAAAAAAAGGGACCAGCAACTTACTCTTTAGGTGGCTGAAGGTGCGTTGGATGGAGGAAGGAGGTGCCAGTATGATCTTCGCCGTCCGACTCCAGCGACGGTGCTAAGCCAGGGCTCTTTACAGAGAAGAGGCCGGGGCTAGATAAAGGTGTGTTGCCTGCAGTGCGAGCACTGCGAGATTGAGCGATCCTTGGAACGGTCTCGGTCGGGTAAGAACTTCGCGTGCGTAAGAATGGGGGATGATAGGTGGGGTGGATCTGGGATTGAAGGACGGCATAGGATTGGTCGGGATAGACAGGATACTCGGGGATTTGGGTGTCTGACTGCCGGTTGTAGGACGTCCTTCGCGATAGGGAGGTTCGGGCAAAAACACCACGGTCCGACCGAGCATCAACCACGATATCTTCATTCAATGCTTGGAGTGAACTGGACGATGTTCTCGTAGACGGCGAGCGGGAGGTACCGCTGGAATGGTATAGATGGGGAAGCGTGTGTCGAAGAGATGTCTGGCCATCCAGCACATCGTTCGGGGGAGGAAGCTTTGCGTTTGAGGGCTTAGTGACAGCCTGGTTGGGGTCTATCTCCATCGATGGGGGCCGGGAAACGTCCAAAGTGTCAGTCGATTTGTTCGTCCCCCGTTTATAAATGCTTTCCGCTATCTGACCATATTGAGGCGCTGCCGCGTTCGTCGGTTCCTCGAGGCTAAACTCTGAAGAATGCCGCTCGGTCATCTTCATATTCGTTTTATATTGATAAACCACTCTCCCAGCCGAAATTGTGCATCCTCTTTCTTTCCCTTTCTTGCGTTCTATTGTAGAGTAACCCCGTTGCGGTTTTTTTTCTCGGTCCTGATGGGTTTCTGAGTTTTCTTTTTTCTTTTGGTGGGGGGTTTGCGAGGATAGAGGACCTTCAAGCTTCACCTAGTTGAATGTTCAGGGTGAACCGATGCGAAGCTCCGATTGTGTGGTCGAATGGGTCGGCATTACTCTCAGGATTCGACTCGAAAAGAAGCGGCGGGAGTCATCAAGGCTGATTTGGTGAGAAAACCGTGTACCGGACAACGGATAAGAGAGTGAATTGGGGTGTCCAACACACTACAGCACCAGGATGCAGTTGGTTGTGGTTCCGCTCAGAAGCAAGGATTGAAGAAACCGGGTCGGCGAAGTCGGGGCGAGGTCGGAGGGAAGAAACGGTCAAGTATAGGGGCGGAGAAACGTCCAAGGAGCGTCTAAGTATAGAAACAAGGGTGCGATAATGCGATGGCACCTATATAACGGACTGTAAGGGAGGCAAGCGAAGTAGGATTGACGGAAAAAAATATATTAAACGAAGAAATGGAAAAAGAGGCGAAGTGGAAATGATAGCAGAAAGTTAAAGGAGGGGTAATGTTGGTGAAAAGGAAGAAAATAAAGGAGAAGAGGTCGTAAAAGGAGGAGGAAGAGATGGTAGGGGGGAAACGTTGAGTTGTAGTAGAAGAGATGGAGAAGAACTTGAGAAGAACAGGTCATCGAGGTTAAGAGCGTAAATATGGAGACCTTGAAATGTTCTTCTTGTCAGGTGAAAGGGAGAAGTTGAAGCGATGGAGAATGTCCCGGATACTGTTATCTATGTATTATGATTCACCACTACTACTAAGTAATTAGAAATGAAAAAATTCATGAAACTGCTGACAATTCAGAGACACAGCGTCTGTTCTGCTCTGAATCCTCATATCATGTCCGAGGACATATCCCATTCTTCCCTATCAGAGTGTCAAGACTCAAGCTGGATGGGGATCGACTGCTGATACTATTATTATTCAGAATTATAGTCTAGATTTACAAGTGGATTTCAATAAGTTACCACTAACAAGGTTAGGCTTCGGCCGACTGGTTCAAACTTCACGCACAGCGATCCATGGCTCCAACTAGCACAGAAAATGTATGATAGGTATATTCAGGGTTGTTAAGATCCTCCTGCATTGAATGACGGGTTTACTTTTTTTTCTCATAATCAATGATATCTTTCCTCCGAGGATGTTGTCTCGAGAGTGGGCAACAAGAACCCAAGATCCAACATCTTCGCCGCCATGGGCAGGTCTCAACCTAGGGGATTCTCCCCATCGTTCGGTTCAACTACTCCGTAAGTAGGTAGGTAGTTTCTATGGATCTTGATTCTTGAGCTAAGTTGGACCCGTTGTCCACGTTTCAATATGGCGGTCCCTTATGATATCTACTGCCAGACCGATATTACAATGCCAGTTGTCATTACAGCCCCGAGCATAGTAGTCTTTCCTTCGTTTGGTTTACGCGTCGATCAGACACTGATGTACTAAGTAATAGTAAGTCTCTCTCTCTTCTAAGTTCTTACAGATCCGGGTAGGAGGAGATAATGTTCCGCGGATCGATCCATCCTCGATTCTCATCCTGTTCTTGAGTCTCGACCACTCGGTGGATACAAATAGACGACATCATTACTTTCTTTGACCTTCAGTCAGTTCATCCCAGGTTGATCATCATGGTATTTTTCACAACAAGGTCCAACGACCAATGCAATCTCTTTCCGCCTTTAGTCTACATGACCTACAGTAGTCTCGCCAGTGACTCCCAATAGGATGATATCTTGGCTTTGCTAGGCGAGGTCTGTGTTCTCTAACAGGCTAGCATCCACACGAGCATCCAAGATTCCCAAGGCCGGGACAAGCAAGACAGAACGTTTAGATTTGGTGGCAAAACGGAGAAGGCAAGCATAATCTTGATCCATGTTTTTCTCGCTTCCTCTACTAAACTTCGTTAAGGTTTTCTCTTCCACATTCATTTTCAATTGCGACACGACCCCTTCAAGTTTCCATCGACGATATTGGGAGAGCATGTTGATATTAGCTCTGGATCCGAGCGTCTACATGGCATTGCAATCCTAACTAGCCTTACTCAACCCTCTCCCTGAGCAATTTCGTCAACCTTCCCTTGTGCTGCTTATGCATGGCAGCCTGATCGTCCCACGAGGAGTGGCTGATTTAGACGCAACAGGGACAAACTCCACCTATCCTTCCCTCGGTACACCTCCGGTTATGTCCAGCGTGCTGCGAATGTCGAAAACAGAGAGAAATCATTGGTGCTTCTACCTCATGCAAGCCTTCCGATCTCAACACGGCACACACGGACCAACTTGGAAGGATGGTTTCTTTTGATACACGGGAACTTGGGCACGAAGAGTAAGCGCTTTTCTCTCTACCCCTAGCCTAGTACTCCGGAGTAGTCGACTGAAGATTCCATCAAATCCGATCATTCTACGCTTTCGCCCACCAGATTGACCTGACGTCATCGAAGCCTGACCAACCAGGCTTAATGTCCGACCTCGGAGATATCCAAGATTACTGACGTTCACGACGTTTACTGTGCAGAGTATAGCATCATACTTGAAACTAAGCCTCGTCTCGGCTTATCATCTACTAGTAGCGATCTGAAATGGGAATTCATGATGTCGGAATATTCCTGGACATTCCTGAACACGGCCTGTCTCCGTGAAGATATCGCCTTCAAGGTTCTGGGCTAAACCCATTCCTCTCGGTGGTCAACAACACACTCGGTCCGTCGCTGGTGGGTACTGGAATGTACGGGGTAAGGGTCTCTAATGGAGTGGGACATTTTGATAATTATTCCACGAGCGTGTGGCAAGGTTTGTACGTATCTACTCATTGATTAACGGCAGACACGCACCATACTACCCAATCACTTGGTGTAGTCTGATGGTTTGAGAATCCTCATTTAGTAGAGCTTAATATTACATAGTCTAACTGGAATGTTCCCATGGTTTACATAGCTCTAAGGTGCATTGGCCATTACACATAGTCAACCGGGTTATATATCTTGATTTCATCGGACAGGAATCCATACTGCATTAGTTATATTCTCCTCATTCAAATGCGACATGACTATGTGCTCGAGTACCTACTAAGAAACTCTTCCGCAAAGCAGAATAATCACACTTTATTATTTGAGTTATCAGAATCATCACCCCAATCCCTGTGTAAGGCTTTCTGGGACTAGCCACTTTTGTGCAATTAAACCTTCACCTCATAATGCGCTAAAATTAAAATTCTTATCTTATCACAAAGTGCTGTGGTCTAGTGAGTTACTCCCAGTTGAAAGTTCACTTTCAAGATAGCTATCAAATAGCTAACCTCAAACCAAGGTGGTAGGACGTTACGCTGTGGCCGTGCCAGCCCCGGTGATTCCGGGTAGCCCCAATATCTTTTTTTACTCCTTCCTTCCTTTTTAGAAGGGCCTGCCAACAAGTTGACGCTCTAAAGAACTTGAAGCATGATAATAATATCTCGGCGGGCGAGGGGAGTGTCAGTTTTTCAAGAGTTTCACCATCCATCTCCATCTGATAATAATAAGACGATAGAATACGGTAGAGGAAAAAAACAACCCCGCTAAAATCCCGTCACTCTGGAGTCTGTTTTGCCATGCCTAATACAGTGCCATGCATGCTCCATGAACTTCTAACTTGATATGGGGATACACCAATCTATTGACTGCTGGGTGATTGGCTGTATATCTTCCAACCAAGCTTTTTAGTGCATCCTGTGTTTCTCCGTTCAATGCAAATGTAGTGTACTAGTACTAACTAGCATCTGGATGATTAGACTAGGGGTTAGTAATTATTATGTTTTGATACCTTCTTTCATCAGCGGTACGGTTTCGTTACTCCCCCCGTGGTAAGTTTATTAGTAGGTAAGTAGGTAAGATAACGCTAGGTCGAACGTGGAATTGCCTGCAGATGGACGGTCTATCTGGCTGGATTCGTATAACAATTAGATTCAGGCTGCAGTGGGCTGAGCCGCTGAGTAGGTAGTCGTAGTGAGCAGCGCAGCGCAGCGACTGTGGACCCGCGGAGCATCTGCAGCCTGCAGCCTGCCATCTACTACTGGACTTCCTCAGTGATCCGTGCTTCGACTGGGCGTGCTATACTAGGCTTGGGCATACCATAGGTTGTATCTCCTGTCTTCTGCAATCGGATGGACCCATATATTTGCCATAGTTGGAACGCGTATCCAATCACGCCGATAGTGAATTGGACGCGGACATCCCTAAAATCACTGTAGGCGCATGTTCGATGTAGCGTTTATTCTCCTGGGAAACGGTTTGATTCGTCACTAATTGGGCTGGTATACCAATTCTATAAGCCCAACCCCTGTGAAAGACAGAGAGGGACCGAGCTGAGAGAGAAATCCCCCCACCAGTTTCGTTTGCAGCCCGACAGTTCTGTAAAATGCGACGTAGAATACATAGCCTCCCTCGTAGATACTGCAGCATCAACAATGCGTTGACAAGGCCATGATAGGCGATTGGACTTGGCAGTTAACCGGGTCTTCCCGAGGACGCTTTGGCCCTCCTAAACCCGTGTTGTTATTGGACTTGGCCAGGGAACTCCCTGCCCGCATCCTGCGAACGGAGTGGATATCTGAGCATTGACAGTGGCGCTGTGCTTTGCTTTTTTCGTTTCTTCTTATTTCCCCAGATTGAGAGGTTGCTTGTTCGATCATTTGATGAAGGTGATATCACCTTTCCCCAATATCACTCTGGGGTATATCTGACCCGTATGGTACGACAACTTGTTTATCCCGTTTCGGGCTTACTGTTTGCCCCATCCTACGTTGGGTAGGCTGATGGGCCAGTGCGGCAGGAGTCAGGAGTAGTGCCGGCCGAGTGTCATCCACCAAGGACAAGACTTAATGCCAGCCCGCCGGCTTCGGAATCCAAGCTGTATAACATTTCCAATATAGCATAATTTCTTGTTGGACACCATGATTGGAGCCTTTTGATTTGGGCGAGTAAGGGTTGTATGAGCTGCTGCTGGCCTAGCGCTAGCACCCGTATGCACTGCGTTGATATAGCCAGTGAGCTGGCTTCCATGACAGCTTCGCTGAAGGATCACCAGTCTCACAGTAGGGTGAGAAGTTTTCCGGAGCTATCACGTCCTTAATCCTTGATGTGACTCGCCGCTTAATAATAATAGCCTCCCCTGCAACATTGCTTGAAGCTTTGCCCCCTGTCTTTCCTAACTTACGAGAAGGTCTGTGACCTGCCTAGCGCAGCTGCAAGCGAAGAGAGTTCCAGCTGAGCTCTTCGGGAGATGGAGAGGGACGTGCTCAATAACTTCAAAAGGGTAGACGTCAACTGCGAGTGGCTTGTACCCCGCAACGATCCTTGTTTATTCCTCAATACTCGACCACCGGTATCTTGAGTCGTGAAGATGGAGAAGAAACAGGCTCAGGTTGGAGACTTTCTTGAAACTTGAAGGTTGGAGACGGTTGTGACCCACTTCCACGACCGAAGATTTCGAATTTCGGACTTGGGATCGACTGATTCGGCTCTGCCTTGCTTCCTCTCAGTCACTTATAGTACCTTTATATTACTACCTACGTAGATACTCCATGCTCATATCTACCACCTACTTAGCTACCGACTCGGAAGTATCTACGGTAGTCCTCTAGTATGATTGGACCCTGTCAACCATGGAAGAGTTCGACGTTGCCAGTGCAACGGCCGTGTTTTCGCAGCCACAATGGACTCGACCAGCCCCTCATCCACTCACATCAAATCCACTGTACATCGTGGGGAATGTTGATCTGGGCATAATGGAGATTCAGTATGCAACTTAGGCTCCAGTGTTGTGCTTTAGGTGATCTAGATCCGCTTGTGGTCCGTTCTGAATGAGATGCATACGTATTCTTTTGATTGTTTACAGTCAACTCGGCTCACTACCCTCACCTTCATCACAACATTGCGCTGAATACCACTTGCTTTCACCTTCTCGTTACTCTACACCTGCTATTGCGACTCAATTATTTTCATCAACCCGGGCAAGAGACTCGACCTGTTAGCTGGCCTGGCTGTTGATGTTGGCATATCCGCTCTCGGCTGTGCTTGCTCTAGATCGTGCGATCGGGTGATCGACAACATCTGATGTCTCACAGTTGGTTGCCAACCGCACTCGAACCTTTTGAATCCCTCCATGGATGGTCGCTCTCATAGAACCCGACTGCATAGGGTAGTCGGCGCCAACTTGGTGCCGACGCTTCTCTGCGTCCTACCTTTCTTCAGCTACGCTCTCGCCCAAGTCCCGTATGCGTCAAGCCTTCTATACTCTACTCAGCAGAATGGCTCCTTTGCTTACCTGCTACGACCGACGGAATCAGACCAACATCGCACGGAATTCCTCTCGCTAGATGTGTCCGAAAGAATTGACACAGCCAGCCCAAGTTATACGGTACTACTGGACGAGGCGCCGTTCCATCACGATCACGAAATATACGCATACATTCCGGCTATTGATCAGGCTGGTGTGGTGAAGGTGTACGCAGGTGATTGCTGGGACTCAGGGCGTTCACCTATGCTATGGGCCTTTCGATCCGATTCTGACAGTTCTACGGGCAATGGGACGTGGGAAAAGTTCTCCGTGCATGGGACAGAAGGGCAGTCCAGCCCGTTTACCTCCGGACCGAACTACCTGTCAGCTGGATTCGCATACTCTGCCTCCAACACATCCGAGAGCTCCCTATTCACCTTTGCTGGAATGTGTCCGTACCAAAGTGATAACAGCAGTTCCTGGCTTACCACCGCAAATTACTCCCAAACAATGACCGTCTTTGCTCCTTGCGAAAATGAAAATTGCTACCGGGGGTCGACTACTGGCGATAGGGCGCCCCCAATTCCAGAGGCTGGGTTCACAATCACTCCCCTTCAGGGTACATTCGCATCTTCCGATGATGAACTATGGATACAGCAGGATTTCCTCCTCATCGGTGGGCATACTCGACAAGCATTTATTAACATGTCCGAGCTCGCTATATTTTCGGCGCCACAAAACAGTTGGAGCTTTGCATCCGCTGGGACCGTTTCAAACACTCCAAGAACTGACCTCGCTTCTCGCGACACCGTCTTCATCGAACCTCGATCTGGCCACACGGCAGTCCTCTCACCGGATGGGAACAAGGTGATTGTGTTCGGAGGTTGGGTGGGAAACACGAGCGTACCCGCAAGCCCCCAGCTCGCTATACTAGATATAGGAGGAGGCTTTGTAGGTTCCGGTGAATGGGCCTGGAGGGTGCCATCAACGAGTGGAGTACCCGAGGGGTCAGGGATATATGGACATGGTGCCACAATGCTCCCCGGCGGGGTCATGATGATTGCAGGAGGATACGAAATATCACAATTGTCCAAACGATCCGAAACCGGACTTCACCTCAACTCGCACATATATCTGTACGATGTATCCTCGGGCACTTGGGCTTCTTCATACGAAAACCCATACTTTAACCCCAAAATGGAAGCTGCTGATGGCTTATCTGCTTCGGAGTCAAGCTCTTCTTTCGCTCGAAAGGCTGGCCTGGGTGTTGGAATTGGTTTGGGCCTTCCAGCTGCCGCCGGTCTCGGGTTCTTCGTTTTCTATTACTGCCGACGGCGCGGAGTGCGCCAAAACCGCGACAAGGAAATCCGCAAATTAGCTTTGGGGGCACAGAGAGCCCATTTCTGGGGGAGAGACTCGGAGATGGCTAGTAGTATTCGAAATCCTTCCATGAGGGAGTCAATCAGCAGCGATTACCCTTGGAGTAGTAATAACAAACCCCAAAGTCTCGGCAAGAAACCCGACTGGAATGACCATGGAGACGCAGTTGCGGAAAGAACTGGGCTGTTAGGGGATGTCCACGTTCCTAAAAAGCCTAATCGATCGACATTAAATGCCGGGGTTTACCGACCCCCATATCACGACTACAGGAGAGGTGATGCCGCTGGGGGTATCCATCCTATTGATGAGCGCGAGGAGGATGAGGCACACCATGCGGAAAGAATCGATACGCGCGACACTGTTGAATCTCTCACAGACCCGGCATTTGTCACAGCTCGAAACACCCAAGTGGATGGACCTTTGACTGGAGGCAGCGTTGGCAAAGATGGATGCTCGTCATCTGATAAAGATGAAAGGACCTCGTCCAACATCTCCGATTCCTCAACTTCAGCGACATCGGCAAAGTCAGCCCACCTAGCTCGAATCGTCTTTAACAACTCTTCTAATCTGCCTGCCAACGGTGCCCACTCGCCAGATAAACCCGCCTTCGCATCCGGTCACAGTAGAGATGCTGTTCGCAGCCAGGACAGCGCAACATCAGCAACATCAGCAACATCAGCAACATCAGCAACATCAGCAACATCAGCAACATCATCTTTCGAAAAGCGCTACTCCTCAGATTCCTACTCTACTGCGCACTCAACGTTGTCTCAACGACAAGCAGAGGGCGAGTATCTTCTCCGAGAAGGCCCCGAACGGTCTCCCTTATTGGATATATTCAACAGCAAACCGGCATCCTTGACTCGACCCAGAGCTGCGGAATGGATGGGGGGGATTCGACGAGTACTCTCTGTATCACGAAGGCGACCTTCTGTCACCGAGGGCTCCAATACCATTTCCCGATCATCCGGCATCGACGGCACGAGCATCGTCACTGGACTCCCCACGGCCGAGTCAAAAATGCCTCGAAGATCTGTGAGTGCATCAGCTGAGCTGTTTAAACGAAAACAGGGAGCCAAAGACTGGGGTGTGGGTAATCGGTTATCACACGAGACAGGATTCCTTTCGGCCCGATCCACCCGCGATGACTTTGGACTGGACGAACTTGTGAATGATGAGGACTGGGACGTCGAGGGTGCCGCCGAGGGCCGGCGTGTGCAGGTCACATTCACCGTGCCGCGAGAGAAGTTGCGGGTTGTCAATGCTACGGCCAGCGATATGGATGATCAGTCCATGAGATCGGTCAGCCGAAACAACAGCTCGTCATAGATTGGTCTCTTCAGCCTATGCTTTTGTTGCTTGACTGGAGTTGGTGGATTAAGTATAAGACGGAAGCGGAAGTGGAGGGACTTAACCACTGGGTTTTCCTTCTTTTTGGACTCTGATATAGGTATCTGGATATCCCTGTGCTGTTCATGGAGTGGCTTTTACTTGTTTTCTTCGTCTTTCCTTTCCTTCTTCCGATGTTTTACACTCGAAATTGTATAGTTCAGTTACGACGTTGGCTTGCAGGGCAAGCTACTAGCTCAAGAATGATTGTATGAATTGGAAATGAATGATGAAATTAAGAAACTGCTATCTTTTCCTTCGATAAATATAGCGTAGTTGACCCTGATACTATTCAAGATTTCTGATAAGTATTACGAGTAGTTAGTAAGTTAAATTACCCAATATGACGATTCCAATCACGCTATGCGAAAGTAAGAGCGATACATAGATTGAAGTGGGGTACTTTGTTCTCCCCCCGCGAAGAAACATACAAGTAGACAAATAATAGAGATAGGTAGTCATAAAACGCATAAATTTTAGTCCTTTATTTCATATAACTGATTTAATTCGTCCCTGTTGTAGGGCGCGTAGGGATAGTGTTTGGTAATGGCGGGAGGAGATTCCTGGAGCTCTCACGCGCATACTGGGCCATTAGGGCGTCCATGACGACGAGGGCGGACATGGCTTCAACGATGGGGACGGCACGGGGCACAACGCAGGGATCGTGGCGGCCCTTGGCTTCTAGGACGCCCTCCCCGAGTTCGTAGGTTGCTGTTTGCTGGGCTTGGCCGATGGTGGCGGCGGGTTTGAAGGCGACGCGGAAGAAGATGGAGGCGCCGTTGGAGATACCACCCTGGATACCGCCGGAGTTGTTGGTCCTGGTGACGAGGCGCTGCTTTGTTGTGCTTGTGGTGCCGACTTTGGTGTGGACTTCGGCAGCCACGAAGGGGTCGTTGTGGGTTGAACCGGGAACTTCGCAGCCGCCGAAGCCCGAGCCGATTTCGAAGCCCTTGGTTGCGGGGATGCTAAGCATGGCATGGGCGAGTTTGGCTTCGAGCTTGTCGAAGCAGGGCTCGCCGAGGCCGACGGGGACGTTGCGGATCACGCAGGTCACGGTGCCACCGATGCTGTCGTTGTTGTCACGGAAGTGTTCGATGACTTTGGTCATGCGAGCGGCGGCCTCGTCGTTCGGGCAGCGGGTGGGGACAAACGAATCGACGGTGTTGCGGTCGATTTTCTCGACCAGGTCAAGGAAGGCTGGGTTGGTTGCTGGGGTGGGATGCTCGGCCGTAGGGGGGATGAGGTGCTCGTTGCCAACGGAGGAGACAAAGGAGACAATTTCAACGCCATGCGCAAGGCTCAGGTACTTTTCAGCGATGGCACCGGCAGCGACACGGCCTATATTTGATTTGACTGTTAGGATGAAGAATTCTTTGTTTCAGATTTGAGCTGCTCACCGATTGTCTCTCGCGCGCTGCTTCGCCCACCACCACTGCTAGCCTTGACGCCGTACTTCTCGAGATAGGTGAAATCCGCATGGCTTGGGCGGGGGTACATATCCATGGTCTTGTTGCCGTAATCCTTGGGGCGCTGGTCTTCATTGCGCACAACCATGCCAATAGGAGTGCCTAGTGTGACTCCAAACTCCGTTCCTGACTGGATTTCCACGCGGTCCTTCTCATTGCGCGGGGTCGTCAGGGCACTCTGGCCGGGGCGCCGGCGGGTCATCTGGGGTTGGATATCATTCTCCGTGAGTTCCATGCCCGGGGGGCATCCATCGACGATACAGCCAACCGAGCGGCAGTGAGATTCACCGTACCTAGAAAAGGTATTGCTATTAGCTTCAAATTGCACGGAGGGGTTCAATTCCGGGGAAACCTACGTGGTGACTCGGAAGTAGTCACCCCACGTTGACATGGTGGGCAGTTAATAACTTTCTGGGGGTCTGAGTGCCGGCTTCTTGCTAGCGCTGTATCGCAGTGAGAGCTCCCACAAAGTAACGAATCAAATATGAGGAATTGGGTGAAAAGCTGGAGTGATTCTGGTCAAACTTGTGATTGTTCAAAAAGTGACTCGAAATCACGGGATATTTTCGTTCACTGAGTCACTGCCTATTTAAGTTTAGCTTCCGATGATCGGAGGCGGATTGCCTGACATTTCAAGTTATCCGGGACTGTATGGTAAGGTTTGGTACGTTACAGTACGAGTTAGAACTTAGTAGAAGCTCCCAGGGGCTAGTGACAGCTCGGATAGAAATAATACGGAGTAGTTCTCCGACGCTTTCACTTCGACTTTGTCCTCGAGTTTATCATCAATGCTTCAATTCCCTCGAGGCTCATGCTGGAAAGCTGCCTGCCGAAAAAAGAACCGCGGTAGCCCCTTTGTCCGGTTCAATTCCTCTTTTACCTCCGACAACTTCGCGCAACTCGCATCTCGTCCGACCTCCCTCCACCAGATCTATCAGTCCCTCTCGACCGATCCCTACGTGAACCTATCCATCGAACATTTTCTGTTGGAACACGCCCCGCCCGAATCGAATATACTCTTCCTATATGTCAATCGACCATGCGTCGTGATCGGGCGGAATCAGAACCCTTGGCTCGAGACCAACCTCCAAAAGCTCCATAACGATCGTGCAGGCAGTGACAACGACCACGACGATGTTGTATTTGTACGGCGGCGATCGGGTGGCGGCGCCGTCTTTCACGACACCGGAAACTTGAACTACAGCGTGATCTCTCCTCGAACGACCTTCACGCGGAATAAGCATGCGGAGATGATGGTGCGCGCATTGCACCGTATTGGAGCGGTCAATACAAGTGTCAATGATCGCCACGATATTGTTATGTTCATGGACCAGCCGCGCAAGGTTTCTGGGTCGGCATTCAAATTGACAAGGTTTCGGGCACTGCATCACGGGACATGTCTACTCGATTCGCCAAACATTAACATTCTTGGTTCTTTCCTCCGGTCTCCCGCTCGGGAATATATCAAAGCGAAGGGCGTCGAGAGTGTCCGGTCCCCGGTGGCTAACGTATCTTCTGCGCTGGGAGATGCACTCGCTCCTTTCTCTACCCAGTCAGTGATCTCTAGTGCCATAGAGGAGTTTGCGCAGCTCTATCAGACTGGTCCGGATGCGGTTCGTCGTGCTCAAAGAGCTCATGCCATTGAGCCGGAATTGTACGCAGGAGATAACTGGGTAGCTGGAGCTGTGGGTGATTACGAAGCTAATGCGGTGCCTGAGATCAAGAAAGGGTTAGAGGAGCTGAGGGTGAGTAGAATACCAGTGTACCTGGAGAAGCAGCTATGCTAATCGTATCATATCAGTCTCTGGAGTGGAAATACACACAGACTCCGCAATTTACGTTCTCTACCTACCCGACTGAGGAAGATCCCCGTGAACGACCGGCTCTTCCGGCTTCCCTGCCACCTCCGGTGAGATTGATGACTATTTCCCCATTCCTTTGTAAGAAAGCTGGCCCCTGACAAGGAATAGACGCGTGTGTTCTTACGCCTCAAACATGGCGCCATCATCGAAAGTGGTATTTCCACTTCTGACGACCCATCGCTGGCCGCACAGCAGACGAGCCGTATGCATGAAGCCCTGAGTGGACGAAACCTACATGAACTACAGCTTTTGCAGTGGACAGAAATTCTGCTCAGCCGGCTATCCACGGATGAAGAGCCAGACACTGTGCGTGAGCTCGCGAGATTTGTCGCCAACCAATTCGGTTATTCGTAGGTTACGCGTGTAAGATATGCAGATATCCCCCAGTACGAAGGATAGTGTGCCGGTTCGCCCGGTTGTATCTTTCATGTTCTACGCCTGTTCCTTCAATAGGATATAGAATGAGAGAACCCAGGGCTCCGAGTACCACATGCAATAAGTCATACTGTCACCCTCAATGCACGGTGATAGAAACATACGCTTGAGCGTGCTGACAGGCGTCGCCAGGCGGATTTCAGGATGCTATACCGTGTTGTAAAAAGGCTATTTTCTCTCGCTCACTATACATCCTATCAATGGTTGGTTCAAGAACCACATACCACGGGGCTGTCCAGCATTAATACACTGATCATGTATACTAGGCCAACATGGTTTGCGCGAAAAACAATGGAAGGACGACGCCCACCACGGGAACGGTTGCATCGCATTCACTATTGGATGGAAGCCGGAACGTCGCAGTTGAGATGTTGCTTTTTCCTAAAGCCTTGCTGTTGCTGACCAGTCTCATACACCCTCTTCGTATCAATTTGACTGCGGATGACTTTGATTTCGAAATCCGAATGCTTCAGTCTCATCATTTCCTGCTCTTCCTATTGGCCCTACAAATTAATGAAATCTCTCTGGTTTAATGCAAGCAAATCAGCATGTATGTTTGCTTGAATCCTTTGGCTTGCCCTCCAATGGCAATGAGTTGAAGTTGACCGACGGTTCTCGTCGGCGAACAATATGAGAAAGCACTGGCTGCGAGAGAAGAAAAGGAAAATATCAAAAAGACCCCATCCCTTCCGACCTGGAAAGTACATCATATAAAAATCGCCAGCTATCAAATTCTGTCTTGATCAGTCGTGCTCCAAGCTTCTCTTCCTCATCTACATTCATTATTGAAACCATGGACCCATCACCTAGAAACCTCCCAGCAAGCCCAACATCTAGCACCTGTTCCTCATGGTCACGTATTATCCATGCTACTTCAATGACCTCTCGCAGCTCAAGTCCCAATGGAAGTCTTAGAAGCAGACGCTCAAAGATCCCGATCCCAACCAAGAAAAAGTTGGATATTGAGGATGAGGTCAAGTCGCTCCGGTGCCGACTGAACAACACTAGGAGGGGTCGAAATTGGAGCAAGAGCTGGAGTTAGCCAACAAGCAGCTAGTCGAGAAGCGAACAAAAAAGGCGGACAACCTGAGCTGTGAGCTCAAACGGGGAACAATCGCGACATGCCGAATTAAACGGTACACAAACCAGCTGAGCAACCAGCTTACTGAGGAGCAAAGCAGCGAGACATGCTCGAAGAACGGGCCAACGATCTGAACTGTCAGATGAGGACAGCAGAAAGCGAGAACCACAAACTTTCCCAAGATTTGGAATCAGCGAAGGAACAACTCAACGATGCGCTAGAATGCCAGGCCGAATATAAAATGAGATCTCAACTGGCACCTATTGTGGAGGCGATACTCGAATTAGGGCGTGAAGTAGGATCACTTAAGACGCAGTTTATGAAGGAGGGAGAACGCAACGCCGCCGCCGAGAAGGCCACAGAAATCCTGCGATCTGAGCTCGACAATAGTCGCGCCGTCAATCAGACGCTAGAGAACAGAAGAGAAGAAGCGTACGATGCACAGATTGAAGCAGAACAAAAGCTCACGACGGCATATGATGAACAATCCCTCCTCCGACAAGAGATACTCGACTTACGGGCAGCACTCGAATATAGAGAAAAGCAGGAGATGGCTATTGAACAGCGCATACAGCAATCTGAGAAGAACACACTCCGGAATCTGGAGCATAAAAAGAATGAGCTTTCTGATTCCGTGTTGGAGCAACACAACACTCTCCACGAAGCTGGAGGATATAAAACAGCAGGGCGTGGCTATTGAAGCGCAAATTCAGCTATCTGAGGAGAACATAATAGAGAAGCTGGAGGATAAAAAGAATGAGCTTTCTGATTCCATAGTGGAGCAACACATATCACTCTCCACGACGCTGGGGGAACGATATATGGAGCTAGAAAACGGCCACTAGCAGAGACACAACGAAGAGCTTCAGCGAATTAGCGATGCCGAAATCTCTATTGCTAGACTCCAGCATGAGAACTTACGCTAACGCAACGATTCCCTAAGAGAGAGACCGCGTCTTAATCGACAGCCTGGAGGAGAATCTACAGAGGCGCTTCGACGAGCAATTAGAGCCTTCGGAATTGGTATCAAGATGCATGCAATCCAAAGGAGATAACCACTGCAGTGAATAATATATGGTCGCAGCTCCTTGAAAACCAAGAGCTTTTGCAAGCGGTACACTCTGAGTGCCACAAGATGTGTGCGACAGAGCAGCAGCCTTCTTCAGTTCTGCCTTCGATATCTGGAACCACCCAGCAGACCACTCGAACTCCACTTGGCCATATTTGGGGCAGAGGGCTGTGAGTCTCGTTCTAGATCATTTTATGATTGTATAACAGACGCCCGATGACAGTGTTGCGATGGAAAAAAGGCCAGTAGCTAGTGTTTAGAATATCTAGCTCTCACCAACGATATCAATATGCGGGGAATTGACATCTACTCCGCATCGTCTAACCTGTGGAGGCTTTAGTTTCTTCCGATGATGGGTGGAAAAATCCCCTCCGTCTATGGGAATGTATACTCCGTACCTACTGTGCCCAGTCTCTCATGGAGCTTCATTTCCTTTTCTTGAGTCTTGACCCTCGGGTCAATTGCCGATCGATGCTGTCGGTCTTTCCGCCGAACCCCGATTCTATGGAGGTCCGGGTAGTCTGGAGTAGTATACTATATATGGGCGACTAGTGAGGGGCAATCCAGATTTGCAAGTTGCATTTTTGTCACTTTGTATAGCCCGGTACCAGCTTATAATGTCTGTTAATGCCAATGGAAAGACTGCCACCCAACCTTTCTGCCAGTCCCCATTCCGTACTCGCAGTGACCTCCAGGATGCCTGCAAGGCGCTCCTCGACCCTCTTGTATCCCGCTTCACACCTAGAGGCAGTCGCGTAAAGATCGGAACATCGACTACTCGGTTTGACGAAGGCGGCGCACAAATTGAGGGATTCGCCCGTCCATTATGGGGTCTGGCTTCCTTACTCGGTGGCGAGTATGACTATGCGGCAGCCTCCCGTTGGCGCGATGGATTTATACAAGGGACGGATCCTGAGAGCCCCGAGTTCTGGGGAGATATCGAGGACTCCGATCAACGCATGGTGGAGATGTGTCCGATCGGATTCGCGCTGGCCGTTGCTCCGCATGTATTCTGGGATCCATTGACCAGCAAGCAGAAGGAGAATGTAGCGAAATGGTTAGCAAGCATCAATGAACGTGAGATGCCGAACACCAACTGGTATGTCTTATTTTCCTGCAGGATGATTTAAGCTGGAGACACTCACACTCGACTTTGGTTAGGCTATGGTTTCGAGTATTTGCGAATTTGGGTCTGCGAAGGAACGGGGCTCCGTATTCGCTTTCTCGCATCGAAGCGGATATGGACCATCTCGATACTTTCCACATAGGTGGAGGGTGGAGCAATGATGGTCCCAAAAGCCACCACCAGATGGACTATTATTCGGGATCGTTTGCAATCCAATTCTTGCAGCTGCTTTATTCCAAACTGGCCGGAGATTTCGACCAACCTCGTGCGGAACGATACCGAGAACGTGCTCAACGGTTTGCGCTCGATTTCGTATATTACTTCGATCCCGATGGACGTTCGATCCCGTTTGGACGATCCATGACATATCGATTCGCGATGGTTGGGTTCTGGGGCGCATTGGCTTTCGCGGATGTCGCCCCTCCTGCGCCGCTTACCTGGGGTGTGGTAAAGGGCCTCTTGCTTAGGCATTTCAGATGGTGGGCCACCCAAGAGGATATGTTCAACAACGATGGCACGCTGAGCCTTGGGTACTCGTACGCAAATATGTATTTGACCGAGAACTACAACTCCCCGGGCTCGCCATACTGGTGCTGCCTGTCCTTTGTCCCACTTGCCTTACCTGAGTCACATCCGTTCTGGGCGGCTGAGGAGGAAGAGTATCCAATGTCCCTATCAGCGGTAGCGACTCTCGAGTACCCAAAGCACATCATGATCCATCGTGGTGGACACACTTTCCTCCTCTCATCGGGACAGGCTTGTCACTATCCAGTCAAAGCGATACAGGCTAAGTATGGGAAATTCGCTTACAGCGCCTCTTTTGGGTACTCGGTGCCCACTGGAGGCTACCAGCTGGAACAGCATGCTCCTGATAGTATGCTAGCCCTATCAGAGGACGGAGGCGATATCTGGCAGACACGAAGAGTTGTGGAAAACGCACGCATTGAGTACCGCGAGGACGTACCCGTCCTGATCTCAGACTGGAAGCCATGGTCTGACGTCAAGGTCGAGACGTTCCTCGTCCCCCCTGTCAGCAGAAGCGAGAACTGGCATATCCGTGCGCATCGTGTCCGCACCGGACGGGATCTTCAGACCTCAGAAGGTGCATTCGCGATCTATGGGTGCCAGAGCAACAACGGCCGTATTCTCCAGCCCTTTAGTGATCCTTCCAACCCATCATCATCTGAGGGGACATCAGCAGAAACCCAGCGTGCACTCACGGTCTCCTCGGCCGGTGCTGTAGGCATTGTGGAACTGCAATCAGCCATAGCACGCGCAGGGAATGTTGTTTTAGCAGACCCGAACTCGAATCTTCTCCACGGCCGGACTCTATTACCGTCCCTAGGGGCGGATCTGAAAGCAGGGGCGGAGGTCTGGTTCGTGAGTGCAGTGTTTGCCCTGCCAGCACATGGGAACGGTAAGAACTGGCAAGAGATTTGGCTTGAGAAGTGGAATAAGCCCCCAGCCATCCCAGAATGGTTGCGGGAGCTGATGGAGGGTTGATCATTCATTTAACGTGCGTATGAATGAACTTGCGCAGTTACTACTAGTACTAGTAGATGCAAAGAAGCCTCTTGTAGTGATACAGTACCTCCTACTAGTACTGGGTATAGTATGATCTCCCGCCGTTTGTAGACCTTCTCTCCCCGGCCTCTCTCTCCTCTCTCCTCTCTCCTCTCCTCAACTCCTTTGCAACCTCATCTTTTAATCCATTCAATACTTCTTCTGCGTCCAAGGCATCACGATGACCCGACCAATATTATTCTCATTCCTACCCTGGACCTCCGAGATGGACTGCAGAGTCCATCATCCCAGGTGAGTGAGTCCACACCTTCACAAGTGACGAATAGATTAACTGAGGTAAGCCATGTGCATATTTCTAGGTCACCGACACCAAGCGGGCTCAAACATCGCTGATCATCTGGGTAAACACAATAATGCGTCCCTCCTGAATTAGAACGAGATGCCTGTTTCAACAGCAGCAAAGAACGTATGAAGACGCCCGCACCTATCAACAAATGTCATCCTGCAGCTCGTGGTTCGGATTTAACGCCCTAGCTGCCAACTCTTGGCCCGAGCCAATCTTATTTACAGGGTCTACGTGTTCTTCTAGGTTGTCCGTTAAGTGGTGGATATAAAATTCAGCAGCGCCTGGGTCTATCCTCCCTGTTGCTCATTCGAAGAGCTCCCATATTATTATATAGCCCTAGCGCCTCCTGCGCGTGATCTCCACAGAGATATGTCGATGAATTGGCATTGGATCTGGTTCCTCTTCAATCCAGCTTTGAAACCTCCTCCCGGAGCATGACTGATGGTCTTTCTCCCACGCCAATCCTGCCAAGTTGAGCCCAAGACAGGGCTAAGGTCGAAAAATCTACACCAATCATATCTCGCCTGTGCATCGACTCGGGCTGCTTCCCCGCAAACTGGCTTTGCTCGTGTTGGCTTTGGGCTTTCGCCATTTCCCCGACACCCCACCCAACCCCTGCAATGCCAGACCCTAGTCGCCATCAAACCATACTACCCCGTTTTAACCGGCATCTTTTCACTGGTCCTTGTGATATTTAGACTCCCCTTTCCAGCTTCTGTGGGGTCTCTGCCCCCATTTCCCCGGTCGATACTTTGCTCTCATCACGGCGAGAACTCCTTTCCCTCATGTTCCCTGCCACACGGTCAACTCTCGCCCAGGAATTGATACGCCATCCCTCCCCATCAAGAAGCCGCTGGCTCGGCAAATGCTGGCATGATGCCAAGTTTGACTGAACATGGGGTATCACTTGGTGGTTGTGCATGGGATTCGTGGAATCTAGTTTTCGCGTTTGTTCTCATGATTTCTCCGCTAACACTCTCTCATGATGCCCTCTGAATCAAAGACCGTCGGTTTCGGTGCACTACTATCGTTGGCCGGTCGGCTATCAAGTGGTTCTCTTCATATCCTATAACTACCTAGGCGGACCCCCTGCCAGAATAAATGTGAGATTGGACCCTACTATTTCATCCGAGCCAGGTCATCTGAGAGTTCAAAGGCACACTGTTGATGCTGAGAACCTGCCACGGCATACATATTAGCTACTTTACTCATATCCTTTGATTCATCTCGTTTGTGGTAGCGTCTTGAGGGACGTTTGTACTCAGCAGCCATGTCGTTTATTCTCAAGAAACTCGTCCACAATGAGGCGATGCAGACCGACCCCCATGAGATCTATGGGTGGAGGGTATACGCGTTAGCATGCTCGGTGAGGTCCTTCATCCAAAAGATTCTGGCTTTTGCCCATACTCATCAATTACACAGGCATGTTTTGGAGGCATGTTGTTCGGAGTGGAGACTGGTATCATTGGCGGTGTCCTCACAATGGATCCGTTCAAAGCGTACGTTACCCTCGCATCCCTCAGCTCTCGCCACTAACAGCCGTGAACAGAAAGTACGGACTGGAGGGTTTGAGCGACAAGGAAAGCGCCGACCTCTCCGCCAATATCGTGTCTACCCTACAGGCAGGGTGTTTCTTCGGTGCTCTGGCCGCTTCTTATGTAGCTGATAAGTATGGAAGAAGACTTGGTCTGATCACTGCCTCGTTTGTGGCAATGCTTGGAGTCATCATGCAAGTTGCCGCGAGCGGTCACCTGGAAGCCATGTATATCGGACGGTAAGCTTTTCCTTTCTCAGAAACGAAACCATTGTCAATCTAACTCTCAGTATAGTCTCCTCTGTGGAATCGGTGTCGGCTTCGCATCCATGGTTAACCCTCTTTACGTCTCCGAGAACGCACCACGAGCCATTCGTGGTGGTCTTACAGGTCTCTACCAGTTGTTCATTACGCTGGGAATCATGATTGCTTTCTGGATCAATTACGGCTCCGTCCAACACATCGAGGGTACGGCCCAATACCTTGTTCCGCTCGCCATGCAAGCCCTCCCCGCCATCCTCCTCTTTATCGGAATGTTCTTGTGCAACGAATCTCCCCGCTGGTTAGCCAAGCAAGATCGCTGGGAGGAAGCGCGCTCAACCCTCTCCCGCGTTCGCAACCTTCCATCGACCCACCCCTATCTAGAGAACGAATTCCAGGACATCGTCCGCCAACTTGACTACGAGCGCCAGCTCATCGGCGGCTCTACATTCATCGACCTTCTCAAAGAGATGTGGCTGGTCCCCGGTAACCGCAAGCGTGCCCTCATCAGTATCTTCCTCATGATTTGCCAACAAATGACCGGCACCAACGCCATCAACTACTACGCCCCTCAGATCTTCGAGAACCTGGGTATCACCGGCAGCTCAAACGGCCTCTTTGCCACTGGAGTCTATGGAATAGTCAAGGTCGTCGGCTGCGCCATCTTCCTCGTCTTCGTTGCTGATTCTCTCGGCCGTCGTCGCTCTCTCCTCTGGACCTCCATCGCCCAGGGCCTTGCCATGCTCTATATCGGTCTTTACGTGCGCATTTCACCCCCCCAGGAAGGAGAACCTGTCATTCCCGCTGGTTACGTCGCACTAGTCTGCATCTTCCTCTTTGCCGCCTTCTTCCAGTTCGGATGGGGCCCTGTATGCTGGATTTACGTCTCCGAGATCCCAGCCACGCGTCTCCGCAGTTTGAATGTCTCCTTTGCCGCTGCCACACAGTGGCTGTTCAACTTCGTTGTTGCCCGCGCCGTCCCGAACATGTTGGCCACCGTTGGTACAAACGGATATGGGTGCGTTCCTTTCCTCTCCTTTTCCCTCCCCTTTTATTCTAACCCCCTCAAACTAACGGAAATCTCAACTCTAGAACATACATGATATTTGCCTGCTTCTGTTTCTCCATGTTCTTCTTCGTCTGGTTCTTCGTCCCAGAGACAAAGGGTACGTTACTTACTATTCCTTCTATCTAACGCGCCAAACCCTATATCATCGTTGTGAAAGCTAACTTTGAAAAAAAAAAAAAAAAAAAGGTCTCTCCCTCGAGAAGATGGATGAACTTTTCGGTGTCACCCACACAGACTCCAAGGAGATCCCCGAAGATACCCCCGCAGAAAAAACAGAGGAGGTGCGCATCGAGAAGGCCGTGTAAAGCCTCTTTTTAAAAGAAAAGAAAAGGAAAATTGGACTTTACATGTTATATTGCTCTCCTTCCTCTTTCTTCTTTGGGAGGGTTATGTTATCACCTTCGTTGTCTCAGGGCTCCGGGGGTAGGTAGCTAGTCTAGCCTTTTACTCCCTTTGTCATCTCGATCGATGATCTATCTACCTAACGTATCTAATTTGGTTGGTTTGGGTAGGTGGGATGTGTCTTCGAGTAAGAGAGAGAGAGAGAGAGCCAGGTAGTAGTAGTTACCTAACCTAATGTTACTGCATTTGCCAAATAGGTAGAATGTAGTCGATTTTAATGAATCATTGATTTGCTATTGCTATGCTATTCATAATCTTCGTCAACTCATTCATATCTTATGCTTTGCTCCCTAATGTAATCAATCCCAAGCAAGCTCCGCCATATCCATGTCTTTCTTCTCCATGTCTATGCTGTACTCAGTACTATGTGTGTGTGTGTGTGTGTCTGTATATACATGTAAAAGATGACAAGTGAGGTAAACCAAGAAATTTAGTAAAGGAGCCAAAAAAGAACAAACAAAAAAAACTCAAACAAGATGGATATGAATCGCTGGTATCGCGCATCTGATGGAAAAAAGCATGTAGGTAACCAAATGTGAATCCAAATCAACGGAAAGAAGACAGACGAGGACTCCGAGTGTGCTAGGGAACGCTGAAGAGCAGGAGATTGCGATTTGAGAGCGAGCGAGGCAGGAGAGAAAAGATGAATAATAAGGAGGATGTGTGTATGAATGAGGCCCCCGAAACTAGCGAAGTCCCCTCCTCCGGATACCATCAGTCAAGTGCTGGTTATGAAGCCTCTGGGATTGACTCCGTGTCATGCGTTTGGAGGACCCAGGTTCATCGTCTAGACTGAGGCCGCCAATCCCAGGACCGAGTTCGGAGCGCTTCGGGGAGAAAAAGACGTCATTGACGCTGTTGTTACGTCCGTAGCGGATATTTCTAACCGTGTTGTTTGTTGCTGTTGTGGCGGTTGTCATGGAAGTTTCTGTGTCCGAGTCGCGGTCGAGATCGAGATCGGAGGCATTAACGTCCTGGTATTTGAGGCTTTTCAGGCTGAAGCTGTGGTCTCGTTTGTTATTGTGGATGGTGCCGTCGGAGGAAGGGAAAGGGAGTTGGTATTGTGGTCCTGGTTGTTGGGGCATGAAACTTGAGCTGGGTGCTGTTGATGAGAAGGAGAGTTGTGGAGGTGCGGTGGCGGATAAAGGAGATGTAAATGGCTGAAAAATGCTTGCTCTCGACCTTGGTGAATCGTTAATAATAGTACTGTTGGGTGAAGACGACCTGTGTGGCTGATGCTCTTGTGATGATCCCGGGTTGGGAGTGAGACTAGCACCGCGATAGACCGCTTGTAGACCCAGTGCCTCTTGAACAGCCATGAAGACTAGGAGGAGCTTGCCGTATCTGTCAAAATAGTGCCGTTCGATTGATGTTCCTGGAAGATAACCCCCAAGATGGACGGCCGCCGCAAGTTCTGCAAAGTACACCAAGAGTTCCATTCCGTTCCACTGTAAGATAGGTTGCTTCACACTCTCCAGGATAGCAAACCCAGCAAGAAGACTGGCGATTCCCAACGAGGCGACTTCAATATAGTCACCAGGAATGGAGACAAGCGCGTGCTGTGAAAGATTCCAGGCTATGAGAGAGACGAGCAGCAGCCCCAACCGAACACACTGGGATATAAAAAGTCCTTGTAGGCTCTCAGACTGCGAGGACCGAGGGCTTGTAGTCGCATGGCGCGGTGAATGCCATGTATCCTCATCGTCTTCCGGCGACTTGATGTTAAAGGTTTGATCAAAGAGATTCTCTAGTCCCGTTGAGGTATGGTCGTCCTCTGGGAAGAATCTTGGGGGGGCAAATGCAGGATCCGAAGAGCTAGTATTGCGCCCCCAGGTGGCAGAAGGCTGGGCAGGGCTGCGATGGAAGGGATTGCGCTCAATAACCTGGTTGATTGGCTTCTGTAGTTGGGAAGACTGGTTTCGCAGGTTCCACGATGGAGGTTTTGGTGCAGGGGGCAGTTGGCCATAAAAGGGCGTTGGGCCATCAAGAACAGATGGTTGGTCTCTCTGATGTATGGTCGAGACTGGCCGGAAATTATGCTGTATAGAAGGAGTCCAGTCCATATCATCGACCTCAGGTGGCGGTGTGGGGATTGCGCGTTCCTGCTGAGCGGTCCGCGGAGTGGCCAGCTTCTCGAATGGGAAGCGCGGCGTAACTGGTTGAGTGCTTTCATGGGGGGTGAAGAAAGGCTGTTTTCCACCTGTGGTAGGCTGAGGGGATGTTTGTGTTTTCCGACTAGGAGTTGCTGTGGGAGTTGCTTCGGCCCAGTTAACCAAGGGACGAGTGTCGTAGCGGACAACGCGCCGGGTTATGATGATAGACTAGAGGAGTTGTTAGTATTGTTTATCTAAGAAAGGCCAGAAGGATGGAACCCACCAGAAGTGTGAAGAGGATCATAAATGAATGCAGAGCTGGTAGCAGGGTAGCATCAAGACCACTTGACGAAGGATCTCTGAAGACAGCCCAAAAGGCACATCGCACTACCATGACAATAAGCTGAACTTTATAGTACTCCCCAAGTCCCAGGAAGCGACCGCCTCTCCCTTCAACTTTCAGCCGCAGTTTTGGATTCCACCATAGCGAGAGTATGCCAGCCACAAGAGCCAAGCCAGCATATGGTACCAGATCAACAAGACAGTAGCTCGGTATACGGCGTGTCTGAAAGGTCTGTTGAAAACATGATGTGACAAAAGGCGACGGTGGGAGATCTTCTGGATTCTGCAGCGGTACCTCGACGATCAGAGCACTGGCCAGGTCCCAGGCAAGTTGTCCCAATATACTAGTCCAGTAACACAAGGCGCCCACAAGCACTAACAGACTTCTCCAGTTCCATCGCCGTGCTCTCCGTGCAGCCTTTCCTGCCTTGCTCTTATCCATAACCCGTCGTAGGTGGTCTGATTTGGCCTCGTACCCGGTTTGGCGGATGCGGGCCTTCACTCGAGGTTCGCACTTGTCGCATACCTGAGGATACCGCTCCTCCATGTTATTCCGGAACTTGGGATATTCTCGTTCATAGGCGCTGTAGTTAGGGTCATCTGAGGAGGGGAAGTAGGAAGCTAGAGCACTGGTGAAGAGATGCTGATTCCGCACACATTGGGCGCAAAACAGGTCGGAGCCGGTCAGCGACTCGAACGGAGGGTTTGAGGGGCCGGGTGTTTGGGCATGGGGATTTGTTTCTGCAGCAGGGGGATCTGTAATCTCTCCATTCTAGAGGAAGCCAGTTTGTTAGTTGGTCGGGGAAGAAGGGCGGGCACCAGGGTGACGTACTTCATCTAGGTAATTGACAGCCTCGCAGTGTTTACATTGCCATTTTCGAACAGGGCTTTTGTTGGACTGTGGAGAGCGACGACCACAGTAGAAGCAGCTTAGTCGCTTTGAGAAGAGAGGGGCCATCATGCGAAGTACATTTGAAGGCAGAAGAAGAGAAGGTGTGTTGATGAAGGACGAGTTGGAGGAAACCTTAGGACTTAAGAGTGTTAGTTAAAAAGTAATCGATAAACGCTCGGACCACCTGATCAACAACACAACATTCACTTGAAGTTGACGCTGATCTACATCTCCTCTACCATTCACTCTTTTCCTCCTCAACCCTGTTCAGTCGCACTAGATTGAATGCCTCGCCATACATGGCGACCAACCAACACAAAAGCATCTGATCCTCATTCGCAATGCCTCTGATTCTCCAACCCCTACTTCCAACAACCAGTTTTACGTTCAGGTCCACCTCCAGCTTCGAAAATTTCCTCTGAATCCAGACTCTTGAACTCTATTCACTTCAATGGCGCTGTTCCAGCTATCTCTCACCGGCCTCCTTGCCTGGGGTCTTCTTTGCCTGGTCGTGGGCTGTATCTCAGTTGTCATTGTAAGTCTACAACCTCCCCGTGTTACCCTTCGTCGAACCCCCCAAAATAACAACCACAACCACAACCGCAGCTTCTCCACGCTCTCGCCATCTCCCAGAGTGCCCCGGTCCCCAAATGGCGCCACCAGAGCTCCCCCGTTCACTTCCTCGTCGTCCTAGGCAGCGGTGGCCACACTGCAGAGATGCTCTCCATGCTCCGGCGCATGCAGCTTGACCCCATCAAATACACCTACCGCACCTACATCGTGAGCTCAGGCGATAGCTTCAGCGCTACAAAGGCAGTCGAATTCGAGTCAACCCTCGTCGAGCGCGGCGCAGCACCGGGCTCCTACACAGTCGTCACCGTCCCTCGCGCCCGCCGCGTCCACCAGTCCTACTTCACAGCACCCTTTACAACCATCCAATCTTTCTACTCCTGCCTCCTTGTTCTACGCGGACTCCATTCAGACCAACAAGCGCTACCCGCAGAACTACCCTCGCCTTACCCGGATATCATCCTCACCAATGGCCCCGCAACAGCCGTCTGCGTCATCCTAGCAGCTAGACTCCTACGTATGTACCATTACTGCCTCAGACTTCTGTTCCCGGCTCGCATGCACTTCCACGCAAGATCTATGGCCGGCGCAACCACCCACAGAAGTGCTCCGCTATCGGACGAATTCCGGCTCCGTACGATCTTTGTAGAATCCTGGGCTCGCGTCACTACTTTGAGTCTATCGGGGAAGATCCTGCTGCCTTTTGCCGATCGGTTTCTGGTTCAGTGGCCTGCGTTGGGGGGGAAGAGTGCATGGAAGGGAATGAAGAAGACAGAATACGTTGGCTTTCTTGTGGACTGATTCGGTGGGGCTACAGCAGCCAGTAGGTGATCTAAATGTGAATGCAGGATACAGCTTCACAGTGATATGTACATAAGCCGAGGTTTCTTCCCCTCCTTGCGAGAATTGGACTCAGCTGTAGATTTACCCCGCAATCAAATCCAAAGGACTACCCCAATCCTATCACTTACTCTCTCACTCTTTACCATTAAGGCTTCATCTCCCTTCTACCTTGATTATACCTGAGAATAAGAATAACCCTCCACAATGCCCTACTCGCTCCAAAACCGCACTGTCCTCGTCACCGCAGGCTCTAGGTACCTGACCCCCTCCCCCCACCATTGGAACACTTCTTCCACACCAAAAAACCACAGATAACCTTGGAAGTCAACCCGTGTTACGTACTATATCTAACTAACTATCCATCTGTCTAGGGGCCTGGGAGCCCTCGTTGCCCAAAAATTCGCCTCAGAGGGCTGCAATGTCGCGATCAATTATTTCTCTAGCAGAGATGCCGCTGAGACGATAGCCTCTGATATCCAGGCGAAGTATGGTACTAAGGCGATTACGATTCAGGGGGTATGTAGTTTATGGGCTACGGAAAGAAGTAAATGGCTGATATATTATGTGTATAGGATGCAAGCGTCCAAAGTGACTGTCAGAAGATGGTTCAGACTACAATCGAGCAGCTTGGTGGACTGGATATTCTAGTTTCGAATGCTGTGAGTTTGGTATCGAGGGGGTTTTGTGAAGTGAATTGAGAAAGCAAGCTAACTTATGCGTTGGGAAGGGCTGGACTAAGATTACTGTCTTCAGTGATCTAGATGCTATGGGGGATGAGGATTGGGATAAGGTATGTTAGGCCAACTATAGATGGTGTATTTTCGGAGACTGAGGCATGTTTCGTACATATGGTATAGTGCTGGACTGCCAATGTGAAAGGACATATGTGGCTCTTCAAGGCGGCACTTCCTATATTCAAGGCTAATCCTGACGGCGGGGTGTTTCTCCTCACATCATCAGCTGCGGTGGGTGTTCTGTTTACCTAGAAGCCAGGAAGTGACGTTCGCTGATTTACTGGCTTAGGCTGTTTCGGCATCAGGGAGTAGCTTGCCATATTCTATTACAAAGGCGGCCGGTAAGTGTCCCCAAATGTAATGTGCTTATGCACTCGGCTGAATAGAAGGCAGGCTTGCATTTGATCAAGTGCCTGGCACAGACTCAGGGGAACAAGGTTCGCGTCAATGCGGTTCTACCAGGTCTTCTGCTCACAGAATGGGTAAGTTCCTGACTTGAGGAGTATCCGGAATTCGAGCTAATATAATCACAGGGGTTGCGATTTCCTCAAGAGAAGGTCGAGATGTATAAAGCAAAGGCTCCCCTTAACAAAGTGGTATGAAGCCCGAGTGACTGATTATGAAGCTTGTGCGCTAAACATCGTGACCACTAGCCGGAAGTAGACGACACAGCCAACATGTACATCATGTTAGCCAAGAACTCATCGATGACGGGACAAGCAATCCAGATCGGTAAGAGTTCCTCGATATATCGTGTGTAAGCATAGCTAATTCTGCAGATTCTGGCTTTGCGATAAACTATTGATACCTAGATAGCGACGAGCCCAAGGGCACTGAAACAGTAATATGACGTTAGTTGTACATAGAAATACATTGGATGCCCTCTTCTCATGCTTAGCAAAGAGGGTTATGGAATGGAGCGAATGGAGCGTCCTGTGAAGAGAATGTGCGGCTGCCAACCATCCGGGCCTTGAGCGCGGCTCGGAGCGCATCCGCATTTTGTTGTCCTTCCACCTTCATCTGGTGAATCCTGATCAACTTTCTATCTCGCGTGAAGACATATACTCCCTTGCCTGAATCAGCCTTGACCGTGTACTCGCCATCTATGAAGGGCAGCCCAGGAACAAGGGCAAATGCCTCGCTTCCTTTCAAGGGCTGCACTTCTTCAAGTTCACTGAGGATGACTCTTCGCTGCTGAAAAGTTGGAATCGGGCCAGACGTTTCGCCGAGAACCAGAGACTTGCTCCAGAGCGGCCCCAAGACCCGATTTCGCCGGCTGATGTCAGTCGACGTCCAGCTACCCCACTCGATGTGTCTGTCCTCCGGCTTGATCTTAGCCGCATGAATCAGGTTCTCCTGCCTTCCAGACGAGTACCAGCCTGCATCGTCTACTGGCGGGACAAACAATCCATTCCGAATACCTTCAACCAATATCTCCGCGCCTTTAGGGGCAACAGCATCTGACAGCTCAGGAACGGTGCACGAATCAGGATTCGGTATCTCAAAGCCGGGGAAAGGGGTTTGGGCTAGAATAACTCCATGATCGAAATGCTGAAGATGCAGTGTCTGAAGGGTGACGCCGGTCGTGGTTCTCCCCGCTAGAAGAGTATGGTGTAGCGGTGCAGGGCCACGGAAGCTGCAATAATTTGCATTCAGCTTGAGTTAGCCAACTTAGGGATATTCCCATACTCACTCAGGAAGTAACGAAGGATGGACATTCAAACCACCGTATTTCGCGCCATTGAGAATTCGCGGGGGTACAAAAAGTCCAAACGATACCGCAACGATCAAATTAATAGGGCCTTTTAGGAACGCAGGTGGCTAAATTGTAAGTCTGCATGTAGAATAAGTAGACTAAGACGATGGTATATCTACCTTCCAGCCTGTGAAAGTGTCGATCTCATGGATGGGCAGCGATAATTCGGTTGCGGCAGCTCTGATTGGAACTATTGAAAGACAATATCAGCGACAGCCTGCGCATAGCCTTTCTTGCGAGTATCACCTTCACGTATTTGCTTTAAGCCTCTTCCTACTCGTTTCCCAGGCCTGCAGACGACATCAATCGAAGCGATCTTCTCTGGCCGTTTCACATGCTCCGCGTGGAGAGCTTTCAGAGAGGCTATGCTGAACTCATCAGATCCGCAGAAGAGTATTCGGAGCGGATCGTAGGTTTTCGTCGAGAGAGGTCGGGATAGAAAGGATGGAAACAAGCGAGCCTGTCGATACAGACTCTTTGGAAGAAACATGGTTTCGAGCTTGAGCCTATAACCTAAGTTAGTCAGTGAAGCTTAAGCTTGGGAAAGCTCCCCGACAGACGACCTAATCCACCACGTGATGTCACTGCCCGCAAGCCAAACCGCGGGGATGAACTTCAACAGTGACGTGGACCACGATTTGACTGCTAATTTGTGAGCTTCAGCTTGCGGTACTACGATGATATGCCGGAGAGCGACTCTTCGTCGGTAGCTCCGGCGCAGCTTTCCTTTCTCGCCATTTACAATCCCCTACTCGGAACAACAGACGAAACACTGCAAGACCAGCTCGTCTTCTACACATCTAGGTCCAGCCTTTCGCGACGACGAGAAAATTCTACTGCTACAGATGACGATAAGGAAGCGAACGATGACCGGAATGGGAGATTGCGTCAGATAGGCCTGGCGCAGGGTATGGTGAGCTTCGCCAGGTGGGAACTGCTACTTGACAACACATGAGATAGGAGCTAAAGGGTCATCCTAGGAATTTCTCAGAAGGCAAAGCTGTGGACTACGTGGAAACGGAGAAATCACAGATTATCTTACATGAACTCGAGAAGGATTGGTGGATTCTGGCTGTACCGACCTCGCACCCTGAAGTGATGATTTGAACAAATGCTGAGATTGTTAGTCTGTTGACCTGACTCGACTGCCGGTCGACCCCAACAATGGACCATCCTCACAACGCGATGCTTCAGAAGCAACCTTCCACTATTCTTCGAGGGAGATGACCCCCCCACAGCTCCTAATACAACAACTCCGTCGAGCGCATTCGATATTCCTCCTCCACCATGCTTCGAGTCTCGATGCCCTTTACAAGAGCGTTGGCAGGTCCACGTTCTGTCTTTTTATCGAAAACTTCTGGTTGAGACTTGCTTGGAATTGGGAAGTTCTTCTCAGCGGAAATCCCGCTGTCGAGATGTACAATGGTGTAAAACTCTCCGCTGGAGGCGAGCTCGGCATTGGAGTGGGCGAAGAGGAGTGGGGCAGCGGAGAAAGAGAGGTGCTGGAAGACTTCGTCTCAAGGACGGACGGCCTTGTAGACCTAGTTGTAGCCCGGTTTGGTGATCCATACGATGCCTCTGATAATTCCCAGACGGCAAGCAAACCAGAAAGTGACGCCGAGAACCGATGGCTTGGCTCTGATGCTTATCCTCGACCGTCAGACGGTGTGATATTCTCAGGAGTAGATGCAATCAACAGGCAGTCTCTTGTCTCCATATCGCAGTGGATGGAATGGATATACAGATACGGTACAGATGCTTATGGAATCGGCCAGGACCCAACTTCCCCGCGACGCCGAAAGCGAAGGAAACGACAACAGCACACGACCACTGGAAAGAGTACTGACAGCCAACCCACTCCTCGTGATGCCTCGCGGTTGCCCATCCCGGATCGCCCATTTCCCCCAGGGATTCCTCGGCCACTTGTTAGGGGAACACCGTCGCCTCAACCGTCTTCAAAGGACCACGAGGAAAAAGCAAAGTCCCAAGCAAGTGACGAAAGCTCCCAAGGACCAAGTGATAAGGCCAGCGACTGGATGGCGGCCGGGACGGAGACATTTGTGAAGTATCTCACTCTCGGCTATGGCTCGTCATGGAGCCTCTCCAGGTCATCTAGTCCACGCCCTCAAATTGAAGCGCCGATGCGAGAAGACTCAAATGAAATAGGCGGCCTGAATACACAGGAAGCTCTCAAGAAAAGCCCCTCTAGAGCAAACCATAAACCGCGATACCAAAACAGTGGCAGGTTTATCATCGGGTTACAAGATGGCTCAGCTAGTCCAGACATTGTCCTAGAAGAGACGGAACCGACAGATCTTACCACTGGCTCTCACGAAAAGATAGCAAAGAGGACAATACACCTCCATTTGGCAAACTCTAAACAGGACGCAACAGGTAAGTCCATCATCTACAAAATCTCGCCCACCCTTAGCTAAGTCACACAACTTGCAGACGCTGTCCAGCTTCGAGCTATAGTATACATAGTAAGTACCCTTCGTTCAACTACCCAAAATGCCATGCCATGAACACTCACAGCAACAGCACCAACCATTCATTTACACCTTCCTCTTCGACACCACCACACCCTCCCTCTCAGATCCCTCCCTCTACCACCGCATCCACCACCAACTCGGCCCCCTCCAAAAACCACTCAGCAACTCAACGTCCCCATCAACCGCATCATGCCGCATCTCCAACGCGCCCGAACTCAACAAACCCCAGCAACAACACCAACCCATCTACGACCTCGTCTACGACCCGCACAACCTCTCCATCCGCTCCTCAATCCCTAACATCCCAGACCTCATCCCCAACCACCAACCTCAACGCCCCGCAGAACCCCCATCTCTCTCCCGAATTGAAACAATAAGTATCCACCACCGCCTCCTAACAACATACATTGAGACCCGCTCCCGCCCCCTCGAGCTCGAACGAACCTGCAAAACCAGTCGCGGGTGGTGGATCGTCTGGGTCCGCGTTTCCTCTTCTCCACCTCCAATCGACGACTCCCTACCACCCGACACAGACAAAGACAAAGACAAACAACAGGAAGCCTTGATAATCTGCCAAGCAAGCGACCACCCCTCGTCTTCTTCCTCAGGTCACTCCCGCAACGCAAGTAGCATTGGCGGTGTCGGAAGCAGTAGTAGTGCACGGTTCTTCAGAGACCTCGGGGGCGCTTCATCGCTTGGGGTGTCATTACACACTTCGCGGATGGATATAGGGCCTGCTAAGCTTGTGGAGGGCTTGGGTCTTGATGCGCGCCGGTATATTGAGAATTTGCTTAGTTTGAATAGATAGACCGGTGGGCGGTTTTGGGTTAGTTAGTTAGTACTGTCTAGAGATTTATGGGTTGAGTTTGTGTTGGATATGTACATTTACCTAGTACAGGGATGGATTCATTTTTCAAATCTATGCCATGTGATAACGACTAGCAGTGTAAATGATCTAGGAGCAAATGTTGTGATAAGAAATGAGGACAAAGAATCAATTACTATAGTATCTTATGCTCTGCGTGGTATCCTTAATAAACACTCGAGACTGTCACGTGGGCTTACAGCGCAATTAGATTCAACTTTCATCAAGGTTGACTGGGGAGCATCAAAGTAGGTAATAATAGAAGATAGTTCCGTGCATTCTCTTTAACCAAAAGAAATAAGACAAGGAAAACGGGAATTAGACTTTGTCGGGGATATCCAGGATAGGAATCTTTTATCAGATCACGAAATTCCAACTTGCTTGATCGGCCACCTCCAGGTTTGATTGATGAAATAGAAGCGAGAAGACACCATCCCCAGTTGCCCATTGCTGGCCTACACTACTTGAACAAGTAATGCAGACCAACTCTTCTGCCAGTGAACAGGGCACCTCTCGCCATAGGTAATCGAGCTGCCCTGGGGGCGCTATGGAGAACGGGTAATGAGAAAATGAAAAGCCCACAAGGTTATGACAACGCCTCCCTAGAAAAAGAAGTCTGCAAAAGGAGAAAGTCGACTAACTGCATAGCCAGATTATCCCTTGACGCTCATGTGCTCGTGATTGGATATTAACCACACTCGCGTCAGGCATACATTGGCACACTCACGCACGCACCAACAGAAATCCCTCGCCCCCTTGTAAGATAAGAAAACATAAACAGCCAAATATTCGAGACGCTTATCCGTTCGTGGAATCTCCGCATTAAAAGACCCTTTGCGAAGGTTTGGGGGGAAAGACTAATTTACAGAATGCTGCACTTCTTCTTGCTCTTGTGGGCCTTGGTCAAGAGAGCAGCACGGGTGGCAGCCTCGAACACCTCGCGGACACCTTCGTTGGTTCGTGCAGAGCACTCGAGGTACTTGTAGGCTCCGATCTTCTTGCGAACTTCCTCACCCTATTAACCAGTCAGCGGCCAGCTCTAAACAAGTGCTGTGGAGGGAGCTGTAGAGGGACATGGCATACCTGCTCGGGACCGACGGGCTTCTGAGAGGTCTTGTGCAGCTCCTCCTGCGTCTTGGGGTCGTGGCGAAGATCCTTCTTGCACCCGACCAGGATGATAGGGAGACCCTGGCAGAAGTGAAGAACTTCAGAGATCCACTTGTAACAGAGTCAGTACGATGTCGACGAAAGTTTTATTTGATATATAATCTCACCTTCTCTTGGACGTTGTCGAGAGAGTCTGGTGAGTCGACCGCAAAGCAGATCAGGATGACATGGGAGTCAGGGTAGGAGAGAGGGCGGAGACGGTCATAATCTTCCTGGCCAGCAGTATCCCAAAGAGCAAGCTCGACGTGCTTGCCATCAACCTCGACATCGGCAACGTAGTTCTCGAAGACAGTGGGAACGTAGACCTGTAAGTATGGTTGTCAGTTTAATGTTTACGCCGTTTAAGAGCGGAAATCGTAGGTGCTGGTTTGCAACGGTGGATGACGGGAGCTAACCTCAGGGAAAGTGCCCTTCGAGAAGACACTGCAGATAATACGGTTAATAAACGATGCTCGGATGCTGGGCCAAAAGTATCATGGAGCAAAGACTTACATCAACAGACAGGTCTTACCGCAGGCACCATCACCAACGATAACAAGCTTGCGGCGGATCTCGGCCATCTTGAAACGAAGAAAATCAGCCAACTAGTCAAAATAGATCAACTCTTCAACGCTGCTGAAGGAAAAGCAGTTGATAAGAGCGAGAGAAGAGGAGAGGTGTTGGTGTGGATGGATGATGGAAGGGTGGATGTTGATGGTTGAGAAAGGGACAAGTCAGACGCTCGTCGGGAAAAGGGTTATCACGTACGGTGCAAGAAGTAGGCGCAACGGCGCGGATTAAGATGGGAGATCGGTGAGAAGGAAATTTAGGAGAGAGAAATGGGAGAAAACTGAGAAAGCAACTTGAAAAGAGCCAGATAGCAGTTGAGGGTCCCAGGGGGAGGAGGATGATGAGGACTGGAGGAGGTGCTTGATAAATGGAAGAGTGAGGAGAGAGGGAAAGAGGCGGTTAGTGAGAGAGCACCGCTGTGTAAGGCAAGTTACCGCGCTTTATCGCTCAATAATATTTCGTTTGGCCCCTTAACCAGTTAGGTAGTTTAGCTCTTTCAAGGTTGACTAAGTAACCTGCTGGAAAAAAGAAAGAAATTTATTATTAAATATTAATATTGTCCTTCTAGACTCTGAAACAACTACAATACCAATTTACCAGTCACCAAGAAGATCTGGGATGGTGGCGCAGCAACAATGTGGCTGTGAATTTGTTTGTTTTCCTCCTCAATAATGACGAAAATGATGAAATCTCTTCCAGCAACAGTGCTCAGTGTACATCAAGATTCTTTTCTCAACAGTGATATCAGTTCCTCCAAGAAAGTTCCATATCGCATATGTCTCAGATCAGTTTCCATCTCCTCGAAAGGAGCAGTTGTGCTGAGTCCCCTTTTCTGTTGCCTGGTGCCTAATTGACTCTGCCTTGTCAAGCCACGGTGGCTGTGCAGCCTCTCGTATGTAATGTATTTCAATACAACACGGAACTGCTCTGGACCGGCCTCAGTCTGGTCCTTTGTTAAATGAGACAGCTTGGATTCTGGATTCTGGAGTCTGTTTATTCTCGAGAAATATTCATTATTATATTTGGTGGGAATGGAGGAGAGTCGATTGTTCCCCTGAAAAGCCCTGAAAGGGTATCACTATCTACCGGTATCTACGTAGTGGCTCATCACTTGAGCTTATACCTAATTTTCTTGGGACACCATGTTCGAAGTTCATACCTAGTGAGCGTCACCGTCGCCATCAAGCAAGTCCATTTTCTTCTCTTCTCGAGGACGCCCCAGGAACATAAACCATGGGCCTAGGCATTCCCGATGCTTCGATTCACTGAGACTCAGCAATAACGATCCCAATGCGTCCCACGCTCCCAAGCGGAGATACTTTCCAGGCTGGCATACTTCCAACAAGCTGAGTTGTTCCCTATGGCTTGAGGATGGTATCCCCGCAAGACTGTGCTGTCGGATTCCTAGCCAATTATCCATATGGCAACTCTCCGAGTGTCGTTTCATATGACAAGCGTCCCCAGAACCCATCGAGTGAAGTTCATTCTTACTGCATATCTAATACTCCGACTTGCCATGACGAGAAGGCCGAGCTTGAGCTGACAGAAGCTCTCTGAAATCCCGGATGAGCCCAGCCAGTAGACAGCGAGGAATCTCATATAGCCTCGTCAACTCCATGGGCCACAAGGCCCATTTCGATCTCAGAGAAACCTCTATAAGACTAGATATCGTCGCTGAGGGTAACTATACCATCGAACTGCCATTATATTATGGAAATAATACGTGGCGGTGCAAACTCCTGTTCCTGTTCCAGACCGAAAATCGACCGTAATCAAGACAATATTAATACATCTTAAGTACGATAAAGCAGAATAGTAGCAATTAACAGCTGATAAACCCGCACTATCAGACAGAAGTACCTTGCAAACGTCACCTATCCACAACTCTCCTTATTTCTGACTTTTCTGACTTTTCTGCCTTTTCCTTCGGACTTGAAGTTAATCCCAGTTGATAGATGCAGCTTCGCCGACATCAAGATACTCGAGAGCTTCTGCGGCATTCCAACGCCCGACACGTGTTATTTGACGACAAACATTCCTATACGATACAGCTTTCCTGCAAGGCTCCCAAGGCGGAATTGTCAGATTCAACCCGAGCCTGGAAGCGAGGAAAGAGCTTAGTTATGGAGTATCACTCCTCGATTGAATTGGTTGTTGACCTTGGTTGCTAGGGTCATGCGGCTACGCCGATGGAGTACAAGGCGATGGATATCTGCCTGAGATAATCTACACGAGTACGGGGTTCTTGGACGAAGCCTCGTAGGTACAATGGTAGTATCTACATAGGGAGCTCCAGGGACTTAGCGGTAAGCATGCAGTAGCTTCTTGCTCAGCAAGTTGGAAGGTGTAGTTTGCGAGAGTCAGAAGAACGGAGAACACTCACATCTTATCAACTCTGAGGACATTACACCAATAATAAAAATCAGAAAGAATTCCACACAGGGATGTTTAATGGAGCAATATATGATTTTAGAATGTAGATGCTAGTGAACCCACCCACGTGACCACAAAGTCCGCAATTTTCCCTCCCCGAAAGCCCTCCAGAACCACCATAACCACCATCAACCAAAACCCGGTGCCAGTCCACTCGCCTCCAGGCCCGGCCCTCTTCAAAATGCAAAAGGTCATCCAACGGACCGCCCTGGCCAGAAACCAGGCCCAACGCAAGACAATCCGAGCCACCAAAAGGGCCGAGCGCGCCGCATTCAAAGAGACCCTGCGGCAGCGATTCGGCTTCACTCGAATGGAACTCGATAATGTTCGCGCTGAGAGACTGCAACGTCGTGAGGACTGGATGCGGGGGCCGCTTGCGCCGCAGCGGGATGCGGGATTTGAAGGAAAGAGGTATGGTGCTTTGAGTCCGCAGGCCATGAACCCACCGGCTGTACCGAAGCATCTGCGGAGGAAGTATATCAATTTTGCTCCGGGGGATCGAGTGTGTATTATGAAGGGGAGGGATAAGGGGAAGATTAGCGAGGTGTCTCGTGTGGACCCCGATAATGAGACTGTTGTTGTGAAGGATCTTAATGTGGTATGTTTTCCTCCCCTTTACCCTCTTATAAATCCAAAGAAAATGCTAATATAACCCCGACAGTCCGACGTCTACTTCCCCGAATGGCTAAGCGAACAATACGGCAACACAACCCCCTTCCAAACCGTCCCCCTCCCGGTCTCCATCGACGATGTCCGCCTCGTTGTCGCCCTAGACGACCCAGCAACCGGCCAAACCCGCGACGTCCTAGTCGACCACGTCTACGGCGGCGGCCCCATCCTCGAACGTGAACACGGCGTCGAAACCCCACGACACACCCGCTACATCGCCGGAGAGGACATCGAAATCCCCTGGCCGCGGTACGACACTCCCGCCTTCAAAGACCAGCCGTGGGACACGCTGCGCATGGAAGTCGAAACACCTACCTGGGTGCCCTCGCTACACTTCGCCCCCTTCCCACCGAGCGTGCTCGATGAGCTGAGGAATAAATTCTCCAAGTACCGTACACGACATGATCCCGAGTTCGTGGAGCAGAGGAGGCTAGAGGATCTTAAAAAGGAGTATCTTCAAAGCAGGTCTTTGTTGACGCCGAAGGGCGAGCTCATCGCTATGGTTCAGGCGAGGAGGAAGGAGGAGATGGAGAAGAAGAGAGACGCGGATGGGAATCTGCTGATGGATACGCAGACGAAGAGCTTTATTGCCGACTTTGTGAAGAGTCAGGCGTCTGTGGTATCGAAATCTGCCTGATTGGTGTCGTCTTCCCTTCCCTTCCTTTCATATTTCTTTTTATTTGGTTTCTTCCGTGGGTGTCTTCTGTCAATTACTGTATCATAGAATATGAATATATAAGATTCACATTGTTAATTCTACTCCTACACTGTATACCGAGAAAAGCTTAGCCACTTCGCAGACGACAGGATGGTCTTCCGCAATAATGTTTAAAGAAGTCTGCTTATATATTCCAGCTATAAAGAATATACCCTCGACACTCATAACCCATCAACAACAACACTCTACACCCCCCACACCCTACCGCACCTATTACCATAAAAAAGCCCCTCTCATCTCATCTCACATGAACAACCCTCCCCTTCTCCGCCTCCCCCTCCAAATCCTTATCACCCCCCAGATCACTACTATCCCTCCTCAATCCAATCTCACTTTCCCCAACCTTATCAACCGTCTCCCGATACGACGGGGAAAAATTCACCGCAACAGCATAAGTCCACGCAACAACCATAAACATCGTGGGCACGATAAACGCAAACCCCGTGTCATTCCGATGATCTGCTACTGCGGCTAGAATAGGCGGGATTGCTGCGCCGCCGCTGACGCCACCGACGATGAAGCCCGAGCCGCGCTTGTAGTGGCGTCCTAGACCGCGGATGCCCAGGGCGACGATTGTGGGGAAGCAAACGGATTCGAAGAAGAGGGTTAGGAAGAGCATTGCTGGGTAGGGGTTGAGGTGTTAGTTTGGAGGGGGTTTAAGTTGGGGGGAGGGAAATGGATGGGTACATACCTAGTCCAGATTCCCTTTTCTGGGTTATAGATGCGGCGCAGAACGCGACGACGCCTGAGAGATAGACGAGGAAGATCCAGCGTGCTTTGATGTATTTCATTAGGAAGGCGCCTAGGAAGCGGCCGACGGTGAAGGCTGCCTGTGCGCCGGCGAGGTATTTCGAGCCTGTAGCACTACTTGTGCCCGGCCATGTGTCAGTGACATAGTTGATGAAGTATGATGCGATGGCGACTATAGCATAGTTAGGTATCATTAATAGAGACAGTAGCGAGGAGGAAATACCTTGAGAGCCCGTATAGGTGAATTGCGCAAGTGTGGCATGGAACAGCTTATAGTGCTTGCGGAATGGCTTCTCCTGCTCGTCGACATGGGTGGCAGAGACCTGGAATGCCATATCTTCATCGGTGACTTCGGGAATAGTCGACATGAAAAAGACGACGGCCAGACAGAAAACGAAGATACCAATAGCAAGATACACCCATTGGACGCGCTTCAGCGAGTTGACGTTGTCATCAGTGTCGGTGAAGAAGACGTATGAGGCCAAGGCCGGTGCAACAACAGTGCCAATTCCATTGAATGCTTGAGCCAGGTTGATTCGGATTTCGGCGTACTTGGGCGGACCACATACTGTGCGCGGCTTTTAGTAGGTGTTGTGCCCTGGGCATCATATCCAGTCTTACCAGCAAGATATGGATTGGCGGCTGTTTCAAGCGATCCCAAGCCTGAGCCAATGACAAATGTAGCGGCACAAAAACCTCCAAATGACTGGTTTAATCCAGCCGGCCACATGCACAGCGCTCCGATGCCGTATAGCACAAGGCCGAAGATGAATACAGTTTTATACCCGTAGTGACGGAGAAGCCAATTCGCATAGCCCAGGGAAGCGAGTGGGTAGGCACTACAGTCGGTAAGCTTAGTGCATTCTAGGCGCATGGGAATGGGTAACATACCCGAAATAGGCGGCCTGGAGTCCGGACGAACGAGTTCTCGTGATATGGAGGGTAATTTGGAAATGCTTGTTAAGGGTATCGAGCAAGCCGTAGGCAAATCCCTATATCACTTCAGCAAGAGTTTGGATATCTCGATTCAGCTCGGGCTTTTATGAAGACGCTGCTTACCCATAAAAAGAAGAGTATAGTGACCAGTATCAGAGGCCATAGACTCTGCCGTAAGGTAAGATTCGCCGCCGAAGTAGTCTTGCTATTATCGACTCGCAACCCTGAGCGGGACTTTAAGAACTCAACGAAGCCCATATTTGACAAATGGGAAAGCAAAGTGGAATTGGAAAGATACACGGGCTAAAGAAGCAGCCGGTTCAGGGTCTTTATGTAGGCATGGCTCCCTGTGCAACATCACGAGAGCTAGCTCATGTCAGTGTGTTCTGTGGGTGCATTTCTTGGAGCACCAATGAATTACACATAACCCAGTGTTGCAAGCATCATACTCCGTAGTCTATAGTTTCTCCTCATCTCCTCACGGTTTTCTGGGGAAGCAGCTGCCACGGACCACGGTGACTGGTGGAAGTGGACGATCGTTGGCTCTAACCCCAGACCATCCGCATCACTGGTTGAAGTCTTGAAGACGTTAATTGCATTCAGTCTGGGGAAGATCGCCGGCAAGAATCCACCACTGAAATGCGCTACTCAAGACTCGCAGTAGCATCGCACGATGACACCCTGGTTGCTTCCAAGCATTGGGTAACCTCGTCTGGATAAACAAGCCATTCGTCGGGAAATTGTGGCCAATAATAAGTGGCGTCGTGCTGAAATGAACCATGTTCAGTCGGGTAATTGCATTGAATAAAGTATAATCAGATTATAAGTATGGAGTAGTAGAGCTCGATCTTTTCCTTCGTTGTAGGTGAAGACAGTATATGCAGTGCGCATTTAGAGATGTCTCTTAGATTGGAACTTTGTAGTCACTACCTAGATAGTATCTAGAAAGGTCCATCTAACCTAAGGTCCTTAGAGATATCTCAGCTCATGGCCCATATTCGAGAATCTCGTCTCCTTGAATAAATCCATCTTCCATGACACATACACGCATAACTTGTCCACAAAAAAATCAAGGAGAATCGACCGAGGGCCAATGTCTATATCTATCACAGAGACGCCCGTGTGACAATGAAGTTATCACTTCGTCAACCAGATTCTATGCCTTCTTCGGCTTGGACGCAGCTCCGTTCGACTGCTCAACAGGTGCAGGGACGGTAACGGTATACAAGCGACGCTCCACCACCTTCAGAATCTCGTCAATGACACTTTTTGCCATAAGATTAGCTTACCACGACAAAAGATAAGATGAAAGCGAAGTAAAAAAGAAAACTTACATAACAGGGGCACTGATTGCCAAAACTGCTTTCCATTCGGCCCAATCCAAGGGAAGAATTGCGAACAACCCTTGCAGGAAGGGGATGTATAAAATTGCGAAGTGCAGTGTCATCGAGAGTGTAATGGCATAGACAAGCATCAAGTTGTTTCCAAGACCAAACGTGAGGAGGGATTCGCTAGACGAAAGGGCGTTCATCGCATTTAGCATCTCTATCACAACGAGAATCGAGAGCGAGATCGTCGAGGCGGAACGCGACATTTCGTTCGAAAACATCTCACAGCCAATCTCTGGAAACTCGGCAGAACATTTATGGAAATGAGACTGTCGTTCAGTTAGCGGGTCGCCTTGAAACATGCACATATCATGAACTTACCAGTTGCCAGAAAGAGATCTGAGGGCCTTCCGGGTTATAGAGGAACCACCAGACGTAGCCAAAGACAGTAGCTGCGCCGACGTAGGTACCAACCACCATGTATCTAAAGAAAAGCCAGCCGCCAACGAGGGGTTCATCGCGCCTCCTCGGGGGTCGTCGCATGATATCATTGTCAGGGGGATTGAAGGACAGGGCAGTGGCAGGCAGCCCGTCAGTGACCAGGTTGACCCAGAGTAGCTGCACAGGGACTAGAGCCTCCGGCATACCCAAGGCGGCTGTCAAGAAAATTGAAACCACCTCTCCGATGTTCGATGAGATAAGGTACCGGATAAACTGTTGGGTATTGCTGTAGATCGACCGCCCTTCTTCAACAGCAACAGTGATGGTCGCAAAGTTATCATCCGCAAGGACCATGTCAGCAGCAAGCTTAGCCACATCGGTGCCTGTACCCATAGCGACCCCAATATCAGACTTCTTCAAAGCAGGAGCATCGTTGACACCATCACCAGTCATTGCAACCACATGGCCAAGGGATTGAAGGAGATCCACTAGTTTAGACTTGTGGGAAGGCTCGGTGCGCGAGAAGAGCGACGCAGTCTTGACAGCCTCGACTTGTTCGCCGTGGGAGAGGCTGTCGAATTCCCTCCCGGTGAAACTTTTACCCTTGAGATCTTCATCCTTGCCGAATACACCGATTTGCCGACAGATCGACTCCGCTGTGTTTTGGTTATCACCAGTAATGACGATCACACGAATACCAGCCTCCGCACACTTCTTGATTGAGCTGGCGACCTCCAACCGAGGAGGATCGAGCATCCCAACAAAGCCGATAAAAGTCATGTTCCGTTCCAATTGTGCGTAATCTTCAGATGATTTCGCATTCCGGACAAGGGGGTTCGTTGCAACATCATCAACACTAGCCAAAGCGATCACACGAAGACCACGGTTTGCATACTCCACGACTTCAGTAGACAGGAGATCGTAGTGGGCTCTGGTGAGGGGTACTCGGGGGCCATTCGCTCCAAGAAGGACGTGGGAGCAACGCTCAAAGACAGACTCGGGGGCGCCCTTGACTAAGAGTCTCTGGTCTTTACCAGAGCCTACCAAAACGGACATACTCTTCCGATCGCGTGAAAATTCGTATGTTGCCTTCAAAGGCGCGGAGGCCTCATAGTGATCGCTCGAAAGGTGGAGCTTTTGCGAGGCAGACAAACTGAGAAGCTTATTGTTGGTAGTAGCATCAGAAGTGCCGATCTTCTCAACCAGAACGCGCAAGGCCCCTTCTGTAGGTTCACCAATGCATGAGAAGGTACCTGCCTTCTGGTCATGGGCGATTTTAGCACCGTTGCAACGGGCCATGACCTCGGTCATTTGCCGGATGGTAGAGGAAGAGACAGCCAGATTCGTAACGAACTTTCCATTAGATGAGAGTTTCCCTTCCGGTGCGAAAGTTGTGCCTTCGACATCAATGACCTCAACATTAGCACCGGATTGACTCAAGTAAACAATCTTTTCCACGCTCATCTGGTTGGTCGTCAGGGTTCCCGTTTTGTCGGAGCAAATCACACTACAGCTCCCCAGAGTCTCAACGGAAGGCAGCGAGCGGACCACGGCATTCTTTTGTGCCATCTTGCGAGTACCGAGAGCTAAACAGGTGGTGATGACGACAGCCAAACCTTCCGGAATGGCCGCTACTCCGAGCGACACGGCGATCTTGAGGTAATAGATAGCGCCTTTAGCCCAACCACCATGAGAAGGATCATTAAAATGCTCAACGTTGATAACCCAAACCAGGATGCAAATGACGGTGATAACCTTGGCGAGCACGTCTCCAAAATTGTTCAATTTCTGCTTCAGCGGTGTCGGTTCCGAAATCTGGGAGGTGATGCTCTCGTGGATATCGCCAATCGCGGTTGAGGGGCCGGTCAAGACAACAATAGCTATAGCATTTCCATTTACGACCGTGGTGCCAGAGAATAGGATGTTGGTTTGATCCTGCTTGACAGCCTGCTTATCGTTGACCAAGCGAGTGTCCTTGCTTACACTTTCACTCTCACCGGTGAGGATCGCTTGGTCCACCCGAAAGCTGTTGCTATGAATAGCAAATAGCCTGCAGTCAGCAGGGACACGATCTCCAACCGCGATATGGATGACATCTCCGGGAACCAGATCCTCAGCCTTGATGCGCTGAACCGTACCATTCCGAACCACAGTAGCCTCGTTGGCGGAATATTCTTGCAGAGCCGCGATGGCCTTCTCAGCGCTACTCTCTTGAGTGACGCCGACAATCGAGTTGAGAATCAAAATGGTCAAAATCTACAGTAGCGTAAAACCGTTAGAGAGGGGTCTGTAAAAAAAAAAAAAAACAAGCTGGACTTGTCGGAGTACGTACCACTGCAGGGTCAACGAACGCAGACCAATCGTCACCATCCTCGAACAGAGCAAGTATAAATGAGACTGCGGCTGAACCAAGGAGAATGAGGACGAGCTGGTCTTTAAATTGTTCAAGCACAAGTTCCCATAAAGGGGTCGGGGGATCTTCCGGGAGGGCTAACAGTAAAGAAGAGGACAAGTTAGTTTTCTGTCTTCTTATCGCCTTGGGGACGAAACTGCTCACCATTTGGGCCATGTTTTTGTCTCGATTTTGACACCTGGGCGCTGGACAAACCAGTTTGCTCGGCAACTTCGAAATACTTCAACACCTCCGTCGGCGACTGAAGGAACGAATGCTCCATGGTCGACTATAGAGACTGGATAGTTGACCAACAAGAGCGGCGAGCAACAAGAAGCGAAAGAGCGGAGAGGGTATGAGAGGGGGAGGGGAATTCTGATCCGGGGGAATCAAGACATAAAAGCCAGGACAGGTGGCCGTACCTAAATTAGTGAGCGGAATTCGGGAAGCTTGGAGAGTCCCAGCCGGGAAAGATCTAGAAGAATAAAAATGGACCCTGGGCGAAGGAGGCGAAGTTAAGATATCCAGTTCCAATCAGGATGTTGATCACTCGGACATTTCAAGGCTTTGAGTTTACAGCAGAAAAGGAAATAATAGATATGATTCAATTCTGAGATTGAGAGACAACTCCATCAACCCTTCACGACTACGCTGTAGACTACTACTACGTATGTTTCCTCAAAGCACTCAGGCAGGCTGTTGGATCGATAAGCTGGATCTGGAACGGAGCCACTGATGGTGACTGGTCCAGGCACTCTTCAACGTGTTCTTTTTCGAATCTGCGGCGGAGGAAAACTGCCGGTACCACCAAACCACAGGGCTGAACATGGTTTGAGTATCATCGGCCTACCCTGACTTGGCTCCTACCTCTTATTTTCTGCAGTTTATACATGGTATGACAATGTCAAATAGTAGCTATTAACTTGGAACCTTACTTGCGACTACGCTAAGACCCTCAAACAGATCTTTTTACCCTTCAATCCTGTATTTCTCTCATTCTCTACGTATTGATAACGGTTATGCCAATACCATATCCTCTGAAGTTGCAGCGAGAAACGTTGATGCCTTGAATCAGATCCACAACCAAGCCGATCTAAGTGGTTCGCAACGGGCCAAAGAGCCAGTCGCTGCATATGATGGGCAATCCTGATGAGCTTGTGGGCTCTGATGGGTCGTATTTGTGATGATACACCTGCTCAAGTGCGTCAAAAAGTAGTACGTACTTCGTATATGGCCATAGGGCTGTCGAAGCGAGGGCATCAAAGTTCACAGGGCAGGATATCCGAGTGTCCCCGAGAATTCATCTCCGGACTTTCGAGAGTCATATGGTGTTCCTGTATTCCGAGTAGATGAAGGGCTCGCGAATGATCATGTGAGTATATCACGTGACCCTAACGGAGCTAACCCAAACTGGCCAGACAGGTGACCACTGGTATATGCTGACTATTCATGCCTGAGGCAGACAATGTGTGTAAACTAGGCAAACAGCAGCAAACTGGCTGCCGCTTTCTCGCTAAGCTGGGCTGGCCGTCACCTCACCGTTGTTCCATCACTTCCTGGTTGCTGAGAGGATCGCATCTGCAAACCTTCCCCCCGATCTTCATCTCTTTTGTGCCTCTGGCTCTTCTCTTCCCCATCTTCCGCGTCTTCAACCTTGATTATCACATCTCAATCTACCCGCTTCCCTCTTATCCCTCCGGATCTCAAGCTAATCGCCTACTATGACTTCTGAGGTATGTTATTCTCAGCCCAACCCCTCCATCCAGTGTTATCAGTCCAGCACGAGCGTCGTGATGCGATCGCTTGCCCTGCCCTGTATCTCCCCTTCGTACTCAACTCTACCTTGAAGTTCTTCTTTGATTATATTTAATGTTTGTCACTAATAATCTTGTGTTTCTGCAGCGTGAGAAGTAAGGGTCTAGACTTTCTGGATATCCCCAGATAAGAGCCGAACTAACACCCCTCCTCCTCCAGCAAGACGTTTCTCGCCCGCCTTTGCGAGCAGGCTGAGCGCTATGATGGTAAAGTTTCCACTGTTTTCCTGGTGTGATATTCCTCGAGTACTAACGTGTGACTTCCGATTATAGAGATGGTCACGTACATGAAGGTTAGTCGCTTGCCGCCTGCTAATGATCATTGTGTATATCCATGGACATCACCACTAACTTTGTCTCATAGGAAGTCGCCAACGTATGCATACCCCTCGTCTAGAACTTACGAGAACCTCATCCCCTCCGTGTTGCTCTCGCGTTCGGAATGACTGACACCGTCTCAGATTGGAGGCGAACTTACCGTCGACGAACGTAACCTCCTATCTGTCGCTTACAAAAACGTTGTTGGTACTCGCCGTGCCTCGTGGCGTATCATCTCCTCCATCGAGCAGAAGGAGGAATCCAAGGGCTCCGATCAGCACGTCACCATTATCCGTGATTACCGTCAGAAGATCGAAACCGAGCTGGAGAAGGTCTGCCAGGACGTCCTTGATGTACTCGACGAGTCTCTCATCCCGAAGGCTGAGACTGGGGAGTCCAAGGTCTTCTACTTCAAGATGTATGCTGTTTTCTCGGCATTAGACAGGTATCAAGGGCTCAGTGGCTGATTTGATGAATAGGAAGGGTGACTACCACCGCTACCTTGCCGAATTCGCCTCTGGAAACAAGCGCAAGGTTGCTGCTACCGCTGCCCACGAGGCTTACAAGGTATGGATCCAATTTATATCTTCTACTTCTTATCAGAGTTCAAACTCATATGCAATAGAACGCAACCGATGTTGCTCAGACCGAACTTACTCCCACTCACCCCATCCGCCTGGGACTTGCCCTGAACTTCTCCGTTTTCTACTACGAGATTCTGAACTCTCCCGACCGTGCCTGCCACCTTGCCAAGCAAGCTTTCGATGATGCTATTGCGGAGCTTGACTCTCTCTCCGAAGAGAGTTACCGTGACAGCACTCTGATCATGCAGTTGCTGCGTGACAACCTTACCCTGTGGACTTCATCCGACGGCAATGAGGCTGAGAACGTGTCTGCTCCCAAGGAGGACAATCCTGAGGAGGAGACCGTGGCTGCCGAGGAGAAGCCTGAGGAGGCCAAGGCACCTGAGTCGTAAGGGCGGTGATTGTTGTTTTTCTTCTTTGTTGTATCAAAAATCCGCGTTATGTGCTCCGCGTGCCTCTTTGGACGTGCGAATACTCCCCCTGACAGTGTTTTGCGAAGGTCTGTTTTAGCTGCGTGGTAGGTTTGGACCGGCACTTATCTTCCACTTATTCGGGATTATCTGGGTCGGCCGGCGGAGTTTGACATTCGGAGAGCGAAGGAAAGGGGTCGAGTGGAAATTATCTATCTCTCTTTTATTCCCTCTTTTTATTCCCACGCCAGCAAGATACAATGTGTTAGTTCACGTTTTTCTCACTTGTCCGCCTTCGACCGTTTACCCCCTTGCCCCTTTCCCTCCTTGTTGTTTTATCAAGCCATAAGGCCTTAGGCTTTAAATAGCTGAACCCAAGTAGTCGATTTTATTGGCACGTTCAAGTATAGCCGTAGGCTCTTAACCGCACCACACGTCGTGCAATGATTGTTTTCCTAGATCTAGGTATATCTCGGCCACCAGCTGTGTTGAATTCCATCATGTTGACTCAAGGACGCGTGACTACCAGTACTGATATCGACTTGACCTTTTCCTATCGGACAACCCCGTGACTATTGAACAGGAGAAGGGAAATGAGGTTCAAACCATGAGTGTTGTCACGAGATGCATCACCAGCATATTTCCTCTTATGCTTTGGAAACTCAAACTAGAAGAATAGAGTTCAGAAATAGGATGTGTGAAGACTTATCGGAATGATATTCCGTACCGGGAGGTACTAGTAAGATCGGAGGGGAATGAGGAACATGTTCGTGTGGGGATATACAAGAAAGGACATGGAAAAGAACCATGTCCATCTATAACTTGATATTCAACTGAGAAAAGTAGGGCAAAGTGAAAAAGTCGTCGAGAAAATATATAAAAAAAGGTAGAAAAGCGAGAAAATCACATGAAGTCATCGTCACCCAAGCCATCATCGTCATAAGAGGTCGAATCAGCCCTGGCGCTATCCCTCGAGGCAACCAGGGAGACCTTTGTCTTCGCCGCCTTGGTCTTCTTACTCCCCTTATCTGCCGTCCTCTCCTCCTTCATCTTCTCATTGCTCAGTGTCGACAACACAGAAGCTATCTTCTTGATATCCCCACTGGGCAACTCCTTCGCCAACTGCTTCGTAAACTCCGGCAACCAAAGTGCATACTGCGGCTTCTTGCTCTGCACCGTCAACAACGGCGCAAGAGTGTTCGTCAACTTCGCAAACTGATCCTTAGTTGTCGCCTTAAATAGCGTCATGGCGGACAAATCCACCGCCTGTGTCGGGTCCCCCGAGGCATCATGCACGACAACCGCCTTATTCTTGCCCCGGTTGCGGTTCAAATCGATATCATCGAAGAGATCCTGCGCGTGCTTAAGATCGGCGTCCTTCTCCGTGGCACGGAGCCGGGCGCGCTTATCCGACTCGTCCTCGTCCTCATCGTCGCTATCGTCGTCGTCTTCCTCGGCGACTTTCCGGCGCGTCTCTTGGTGCTCTGCTATCCGTTGGGCCTTGCTCTTCTTATTTGCGGCGGCTTCTGCGTCGGCTTTGGCTTTGGCTTCTGCGGCCTTGGTGGCTTTCTCACGCTCTACTTCGCTGTCTTCGGCGGCGTCCCAAGAGTCGAGGACCTAGTTTAGAAGGATTCGATTAGTTTAGTGGGTTTTCAGAATGTAAAGTAATATAGAGGGGCATACATCATCTTCCTCTTCGTCGTCAAAACGACGACGGACAGTAACAGGGGGGGAGGAAATACTCTCCTCTTCTTCTTCGTCTGTTGCAAAACCGGATCAGCACTCCGCTCGCTGGGTAAGGAGATAGAAAAGTGAACAATTTCTGAACTTACCCCACTTGGATGGCGCCATGGTGGGCTGGATAATATAAGTGGAAATTAGGTGAGGTAGGAGTTCCTAGTATCTCGCTGGCTACTGAGAAAGAACCTCTAGTGCAAGGATTTGTCGTGGATAGGAAGACGGATGCTGGAGATTCGAAGTGGGCAAAAGTGCCTGCAAAACGCCTGGATCAATAATGAACCTGGTGGGGCATGTGACAAGTCACGTGTACAAAGGTACGTACGGTAGTTGCTGCCCGATCTTTCAGGAGATCGCCTCTACGCAGTAAATCCACGCAAGTATCGGGACTAGTCACTCCAGGAACGCTTCACTGCCAGGAGCTTTTACAATAATAGAATTAAGGATGCCCACTTGACTTCGGAAACTTTTCATTAAGCCACTATATCATGTAATTGGCTGGTAGATTCGTCATCATAAATGTTCCCTCCCTGACTACCTGTCAGGTATACAGCTCAGTCATGCACTGCTGTGATCAAACAAGGTGCAAGCTTCCTAGGCTTGAGTCATACCAGTTTGGGATCTTAACCAAATCATCCTCAGATGATACGTGTCTGATTGGGGAGGTTGGTTGGGACGCCACCCTCACAATTAGTTGCTGCATTTACAGGTTGACAGCGGTGCGGAACTTCTCGCCAGCGTAGACGGCGTTCTCACCGAGCTCCTCCTCAATGCGGAGGATCTGGTTAAGCTTGGCTAGACGCTCAGATCGGGCAGGAGCACCAGTCTTGATCTGTCCGGAGCGGAGACCGACAGAAATGTCGGCAATGGTGACGTCCTCGGTCTCACCGGAGCGGTGAGAAACCATGACACCCCAGCCATCGGCATAGGAGTCCTTGGCGGCCTGGATAGACTCGGTCAAGGTACCGATCTGGTTGACCTTGAGGAGAAGAGCATTGCAGGACTTGAGCTCAATGGCCTTCTTGATACGGAGGGGGTTGGTGACAGTCAAGTCATCACTATTGTTTGGTTAGGCAAGTCATCTAGAAAACTGGAAAGGAGCAACGTACCCGACAATCTGGAAGTCGGAGGTCTTGTAGAAGTAGCTCCAGGCCTCCCAGTCATCCTCAGCGAAGGGGTCCTCGATACTGACAATGGGGTACTTGGAGGCAAGGGACTTGTAGAGGTCGGCAAGCTGCTCGTAGGTGAGCCACTTGGTAGGGTCGCTGTCGGGGTTCTTGAAGTCAAGGTCGTACTTCTTAGCATCGGTCTTGTAGAACTCGCTGGAGGCAACGTCCATCGCGATGTGAATCTTGCCGGTGTAACCAGCCTGCTCAATGGACTCGGTGATAAGGTCAAGAGCCTCCTCGGCGGTCTGAATATCAGGAGCAACACCACCCTCGTCACCGACGTTGCCAGCGGACTGGCCGTACTTCTTCTTAGCGAGAGCCTTGAGCTTGTGGTAGACCTCAGCACCCTGGCGGAGACCCTCGGAGAAGGAGGAAGCAGTGCTAATCAATGTTAGCATGGCGACGGCTCATTGATTCAACATATACGTGGAAAACTCACTCGGGAACGATCATGAACTCCTGGAAAGCCAGGCGGCCACCAGCGTGGGATCCACCGTTCAGGACGTTCTGGAAGGGGACGGGCAGGACATAGGGCTTCTTGGTTCCAGCCAAGTCAGAGATGTGAGCGTAGAGAGGGACGCCCTTCTCAGCAGCACCAGCCTTAGCAATAGCTAGACTGACACCGAGGATGGCGTTGGCACCAAGGTTGGCCTTGTTGGGGGTTCCGTCGAGTTTGTTGAGGAACTCGTCAACCTTGGACTGCTCTTTGACATCGAGGTCTTCCTTGATGACGGCGGGGGCAATGACTTCGTTGACGTTCTTGACAGCAGTCAGGACACCTATTCCGGAGAAGGTGATCAGTTTCGGAGTCAAATACCGATCAAAAAAATGGTTCTACAACGTACCCTTTCCGAGCCACTTGGACTTGTCGCCATCGCGGAGCTCGTGAGCCTCGTGCTGACCTGAGATTGAAAGTCAGCATTGCGGATTGCCTTCATTTGCGATGAGTTTATCGCTAAGATTACACACCGGTCGAAGCTCCAGAAGGAACAATAGCACGGTGAAGACCGGTCTCGGTAACAACGTCCACCTCAACTGTGGGGTTACCACGAGAATCGTAGACAGAGCGGGCGTGGATCTTGGTAATAGCCATTTTGATGAACTGAAGTATAGAGTTAGAAAGAAGAAGGAGAAAAAAAAATCAGAGAAAGGAATTGTCAACAAATATAACAGAAGGCGAAAGGTAGAGAGTTGCTGGGAGCGGTTTAGCAGGCGGGGGGATGTTGTTCACCGATGGCCCAAAATGAGTGATGATGCCAACAGGTGAGCGACGGGGTCGTCCGGTCAATCATTGATCGATCGAGACCACCGTGGACACAGGCTCAATTCTCAAAACCAGGCTATTGTGGAGAAAGCATACCAATAAATGCAATATCAAAGGGGACAGCGGTGATGGTGATAGTACCTTTTCTTGATGATGATGGAGGGGTAAACTTGGAAGCTTTGGGGGATGGTGGGGTTGGAAGGGTAAGGGAGAGCTATAAGGATGGAGTATGGAACTTACCAGACCTGAAGGCGCGGGAACGGCAAAACAACAACAGCAAGGAACTTATGAGGAATGACAATTGGGATGGAAACAGCTTGCTTCTTGTATTCAGCGCACGGAAAGCTCCAGGTCTCTTCCTCCGAATCTTTCCAATGCGATGGTGGGGCAGCAACTGCCTGTTTGTTGGCTCAGGAGGCTTCATTGACGCTCTACAGCGAGATCTCCCGTGCTCCCTCGGGGTAAGGCGGGTGACAGGATGCTTGTGAGATTCATTTCAAATAATGATTTGTCTATATACAGGGACTGGAGGTTATCGTGGCTGCCCGCGAATCCTAACTCCATACTCTATCCGGCGCACTACAATGCTGTACTTTAAGAGACAGAGTTCTCGATTGCTTCGTATCTGATAGCAAGAGATAATACTACTGCATGTAGGGAGCTTCCATGCTGCCTCACGGTCCTTCATTTTGGGAATGTCATCATGCCCATATCCTCACTGGCAATAATGAATAATTCAGCAGCTTCATTGCGTAATGGGGGACGAAAACGAGATGCCGAATGTAGATTCAAGACGCCTTAGTGCCCATTGCGGATAATAGATACTACGGTTCGTACCTTGTAGCCTGAACAAAAAGGCATGCATAATTCATGTGACTTGGTTATTGCTTGGCGTTGTCTTCGTGAGCTGGGGAGCTCTCATGGGCCTGTAAGTCCGGATACCCTCCAACAACCATCTCTGTTATCGCCCTTCATTATCACCCAACGTCAAGCGTCCGTTTTGTCTGTCCTCGAATTCTCTAGGGCTCAGTGCTTAATTTATCTTGATCTGTTGATCGCTTTCCATTCGCCATGAACGGCGCCGCTGATCCCGAGAGAGAGCAGGCGCTGGAGGATTACAAGCGGAGCCTTTTGGATCTCCGAGAATGGGAGGCCAAGCTCAAAGCCCTTCGTATGGGCATCAAGGACCTGCAGAGAGAGTTTGATATCTCAGAAGAGAACATCAAGGCCCTCCAAAGTGTCGGCCAAATCATCGGAGAGGTGTTGAAGCAGCTTGATGAGGAGAGATGTACGTTCAGTTGCAACACCTAATCTCCTTTGCGATATCTCACCCTGCAGAAGCTGACTTAAAACAGTCATCGTCAAGGCTTCGTCTGGACCCAGATATGTCGTCGGTTGCCGTTCGAAAGTTGACAAGGCGAAGTTGAAGCAAGGTACACGTGTTGCCCTCGATATGACGACTCTCACTATCATGAGGATGCTACCGAGGGAGGTTGATCCAATGGTTTATAACATGTCTTTGGAGGACCCGGGCCAAATCAACTTTGCGGGTATCGGTGGTCTGAATGACCAGATTCGTGAGCTACGTGAAGTGATTGAGCTGCCGCTGAAGAACCCTGAGCTTTTCCAACGGGTGGGTATCAAGCCACCCAAAGGTGTTCTGCTCTACGGACCCCCTGGAACCGGAAAGACGCTCCTAGCGCGTGCCGTGGCAAGCTCCATAGATACAAATTTCTTGAAAGGTACGCAGTCTCATTACTATATTGGTTGGAAGTCTTACTAACAAGGTTAAGTCGTCTCATCTGCGATCGTTGACAAGTATATCGGTGAATCTGCACGGTTAATCCGAGAAATGTTCGGCTACGCTAAGGAACACGAGCCCTGTATTATCTTCATGGACGAAATCGATGCTATCGGTGGTAGACGATTTTCCGAAGGTACCTCCGCGGACCGTGAAATTCAGCGAACATTGATGGAGCTGCTCAACCAGCTGGACGGTTTCGACTACCTAGGAAAGACAAAGATCATCATGGCTACGAACCGACCCGACACACTCGACCCTGCCCTGCTGCGTGCTGGTCGTTTGGATCGAAAGATCGAGATCCCTCTGCCTAATGAAGTGGGTCGTCTGGAGATCCTGAAGATTCACTCCAGCACCGTGCAAATGGAAGGCGAGATTGATTTTGAAAGCGTTGTGAAGATGAGCGATGGTCTAAACGGTGCCGATCTCCGTAATGTCGTCACGGAAGCGTACGTCATTCCCTTCGCTCCATACTACTTCCATACTGCTCAATAGCTAACCATAAAACTAGCGGTCTATTTGCCATTAAGGACTACCGGGACGCAGTCAACCAGGATGACTTCAACAGAGCCGTCCGCAAGGTGGCAGAATCCAAGAAGCTGGAAGGCAAGCTTGAATACCAGAAGCTGTAGACTAGTCACATGCAGATAGCATCTTGTCACATATCACCCTTACTGAATTAGCCATTCTTGAAGCGTAATATGCAACTCCACCTAGTTTAGATCTAGTTATCTGCGTTCGCTTAACATTCCTTTGGCTTCGTCTCCCTGTACTTGCATGCCAAGACAGTTGCTTGACGTAACCGGCCAATGAAAATGAGTTTAAGGTTCCGCGGGAGATCGCAACAAGTGGCCACTGGTCACTCCAGAGTTCGTACAATAGCAATCACTCCGACTCACGGCCTTATAAGACACCAGAAGTTTGTGTTCCGGCGGTATCGTCTTTGTAGCGAACGTGGAAGTTGACCAAACGAGGCCGACTCGCCAGCATTCGACTGAATATTGCTTGGTTCGTCTCCGCTAGCACTGGAGATTCAAGTCTGAACAGTAATGCTAACATGACGTTTCAATTCTATAGACGTTTCAGGCTGCTATTTCCTATTAAACCACGGCGACAAGAAGACAACGACAATCCACTAATCAAATCCGACAATAGACAGTCCCTATGCCAAATTCTTGGTTAGACCCTCGATCATAGACTGAAGGTCTTTCAGGAGCGATCCTCAGTTGTTGAGACTGAGAGGATAGGATAGGACGGTCATGTCTTTCCCCAACAACCACAGCGATTCCACATATCCTCCCTCGCGGTCACCTTCGGAAAAGTATTGGCAGGCTAGTCGCAGCCCCGGGGCCAACGGACTGGGTGGTTATGGTCTCTCCCAGTCCGCTGGCGTCACCAACAATTTGAATAATTTCTTCTCCGGCGATCGCACGTTGCCCATGTACAAGGATAAGCCATACTTCGCGCCGCGGCGTACGGGCCCGAGGCTCAGGAGGAGAAGAGTCCTCTCCGGCGGGGTTATTGTGTTTGTCTTGGTCAGTCTGTGGTATTATATCACTGGGTTTAGTGGTTGGAACCGGCCTCCGTGGACGCCTGACTCTCAAAAGGGTGAGGAGCTATGGATGTGGGTGCAAAGCATAGAGACAACAGAGCAGGGGTATGATGGCACCGCGCCCAGGAACGTCGATTGGATTAGTCGACGGGAAAAGGTTCGGGATGCTTTCATCGTCAGCTGGGATGGTTACGAGCAGTATGCATGGGGTACATTTGTCTACCGTTTTTATGAAGCTTGGTATCTTACTAACGGCTGCCACTCAAAGGATTCGACGAGTATCACCCACTCTCCAAAAAGGGCAAAAACATGGTCAAGGGTGGAATAGGCTGGCAGATAGTGGATGCGCTGGACACGATGATGATCATGAACCTCACTTCGCGTGTCCAGCATGCCCGCACGTGGATTCACAACTCGCTACAATACAGCCAAAATCAGAATGTGAACACCTTTGAAACGACGATACGCATGCTAGGTGGTCTCCTCTCCGCTCACTATCTCTCTACCGCGTACCCGAATCTTGCTCCCATCATCGACGATGACGTCGGCTCTCCGGGCGAGGATCTGTACATTGAGAAAGCCACCGACCTGGCGGAGAGACTTCTTGGTGCTTTCGACTCCGAGTCAGGAATTCCATATGCTAGCGTGAACCTCAATACATCTCTAGGGATCCCATCGCATGCAGATGGTGGTGCTTCCTCCACAGCTGAAGCAACTACCCTACAGCTGGAGTTCAAGTACTTGGCCAAGCTGACCGGTGAAGCTGAGTACTGGCGCATCGTAGAAAAGGTGATGCAAGTGGTTGATGAACAGCAAAGCCCAGACGGCCTCCTCCCCATCTATATCTACCCGGACACGGGTAAGTTTAGGGGAGAGAACATCCGCCTCGGTAGTAGAGGCGACTCCTATTACGGTACGTAATTTTGATTCAATAGCATTTCTTAGCTAACAGCATATCAGAATATCTGATCAAACAATACCTCCAAACGTCGGAAGATATCTACAAAGATATGTGGGACGAAACGCTGACTGGCATTCGCAAACACCTCATCACATACACGAAAAACGCACAGCTAACCATCCTGGGTGAGAGACAAGCCGGCCTCAAAGGGCCCCTGAAACCAAAAATGGACCACCTCGTCTGCTTCCTCCCAGGAACAATCGCCCTTGGAGCCACCGGCGGCATCCCCCTCGCCGAGGCAAAGAAATCCACAGAATGGACCCTCCGCCAGGATGAGGAGATCCGCCTCGCCAAAGAATTAATGAAGACATGCTGGGCGACATACCTAGCCACAAAGACCGGACTCGCCGCAGAAATCACCTACTTCGACATTGACACACCGCACGTCTCAGAACTCGACCAATACCCCGAATCCACCCTCGCCACAGGCCAGAACCAAAAAGCCGCGGCCAAGGACCTCCCGCTCAAATCTCAAGCCATCTACCCCCTTTCCGGCTCCGACACTTCCCCCTGGCGAAAGGACATCTCCATCCACAAACAAGACCAGCATAACCTCCAGCGCCCCGAAACCGTCGAATCACTCCTCTACATGTACCGCATCACCGGCGACGAAACCTACCGCCACTGGGGCTGGGAGATGTTCAAGTCCTTCATCAAACACACAGCCATCACCGAGCAAGTAAAGTCCCCCCACCACCACGACGAAACATCCGAGTCCGACCCCATCAACTCCGACGACAGCCCGCTAGGCCGAATCGTCGGCTTCACATCGCTTTCGAATGCGAATGTCGACCCGCCCATCCATCGTGATAACATGGAGAGTTTCTGGATGGCCGAGACGCTGAAGTATTTCTATCTGTTGTTTTCGGATAGGGAGTTTATCTCGCTTGAGGAGAATGTGTTTAATACGGAGGCGCATCCGATGCCGAGGTTTAAGCCGTCGGGGGAGTTGAAGACGGGTTGGAAGAGGACGAGTCGGACTTCTTTACCTTTACTGGTATAGGTTTGATGTAATCTTAAACGAACGCATTTTGATGGGAGCTGGAATTGCCTACTTAGTGTAATGGTTTTCATTCTTGTGGCATTCCTCCATGGCGTTCCTCCAATCAGGATGCCTCGTATATATGTACTCGCTATGATTAAGACAAGGTATCATCCTAATACTGTAAAATTACTCCTAGATCCAAAAGGAGATCAAAGACGCTCCAACGCAGCATCAATCAACCTCCTATACCCACTAACCGCCTCTTCCAACTGCGCCACGGTAATCGCCTCATGATCCCCATGAGCCACAAAGATACTCCCCGGCCCATAAAGATACCTCTTCACCTGACTGCCCTCATAAACCTTGAGATTCGGCACATCCGTCCCATAGTTCACAGTCACCACCTCAAACCCAGGAACATCAGAATCCAAATCCTGAGGCGCATACCCGCCAACCCCACCATTCGGACCCTCCGAGAACTTCACAGACACATGCGGACTGTCACCCGTGGCATTCCGCACCGCACGCAAGATAGTATCCATAGCGTCCTCCGGCGTCCCCGCCGCAAGACGAACAGCAACGTCCGCGAAAGCAGTAGCGGGGACAACATTCGCCGCGACGCCAGCTTCAACACGACCGATATTCACCGTTGTTCTTCCATACTTCTCGGAAGACGGTAACCCGCCGTTTTCAACGCGGGTATCGCCTAGTTTATCAATCGCCGAGAGCGCTGGGAGGGTGGTGCTCAGCGCACTTTCCCCGAGCCAGGGATATCCCGAGTGTGAAGATTTGCCCGTAACGTAGACCTTGAATCCGAGCATGCCCTTGTGACCAGATACAAGGGCGAGGTCTGTTGGTTCGCCGAAGATGATGGTTTTGTAGCCTGCACCGACGAGATCCGAAGGAGAGTCGGGTGGGGGGTTTAGGGTTTTATTCGTTGAGAAGGCGCGCATTCCTGCGCCGCCGACTTCTTCGTCGACGACGAAGAGGAGGCCTAGAGGGGCGGTGGGGTTATCGTTGAGGGTGTCGAGGGTCGCGAAGATTTGGGCGGCGACGCTGCCCTTTGCATCGTCGCAGCCGCGGCCGGTGATGACGATGTCATCGCTGTCTTTGGATTTGTGGGCTGAGTAGGGGATGAAGGGCGGGACGGTGTCGATGTGGCTTGTTAAGAGGATTGAGGGCTTCGAGGAAGGGGGGTATGCGAAGACGTTGAATCGAGAGGTGCGCCCCGGGACGGGTTGCTTGATTACGGTGAGGTTTCGAGATTCGAGGTACGAGGCCAGGAAGTCGCCGATATTGGATTCGTTTCCGGAGATGGAGGGGACTGAGACGAGGTCTCGGTGCAGGGAGAGGAAGGGAGAGGAGTCGATTAGGTCGGAGAGGTCGGATCCAGGGTTGGCTGAGAGGGGGGATTGTTCGTCTAGGTATGATGCTGTGGTGAAGCTGGTGAGGGCCAGCGTGGTGAGGAGAGAGAGCTTCATTGTGGTTATGTTGGCATTCGTTGAGACAATTGTGCCCACTACAACTGCTCAAGGTTCGACTGACTGAAAGTTGTGAATTTGTAGTACAACCGGGTCTGATGTCGTGATGTGTGGGAGATCCGCGAGGTTCTCGTTCAGTCCCTCTACATCAAAATAAGAGCATTATACACGGACTATCAGAGATACAGTGAGTTCAATTGACCCATTTGATCGATTTGATACAATTGACTGGTGATGCGACTGGATGGTGAATCACGATGCTGCGATATCGGAGCGGTGGTTGATGACATAATTTCTGGCAAAATATCTCCGCCTCGAAAGCTACGGAAGTCATCAAAGACCAAAAGTGCAGGCTGTTGACTCGCGGAAGTCGGCCCCAAGCCCCGGTCCCCAAGCAGACGATTCCTCCCGAGATCAGATCTATCGTCATCATTGGCGTCATGTTGTGGTAAACTATAAGATTCTGCTCTATAGCTGGGATCGTCGGTAAATTACCTTAACCGAGCTGAGAATTTTAACGCACAGCTATCCCTGTTACTCAGCTGTCGGTCCAGTCGAGAGAGAAGAAGCAGTCTCACAACCGTCCGCCATTCTTCAGATTATTAGCCAGGAATGAAAGTGTCGGAGACAAGGAGTCGGAGGACGGAGACGAGAACCCTGAACGGACGACTCCAAACTCCAAAGTCGTTCCACGCTAAGACATTCCTTGGCTTCGGTCATCGCCCACGGATTAAATGATTCTGGAAGCAAAGAATCTGATGGCTGTCAGGGCCTCGCCTTCAGAGTTTTGTCAGAGCCATGGTTCCGGCAAAACACGCGCGGCGAACCATACTCCGGAGTAGGCCGCCGCCTCTCTTGCCATGTGGGTTTGACGTCCGGCACCAGAATTTGGGAATTGCCGTTCGGCGTCCACTGACATCCGGTCCTTATTAATACGTATGTACTCCGTATTAGCGAATACATATTATTAGCGACGGGAGGGCAATAATGACCTACCAAAAGGGAAGAGTCCCTGGCGCCGCCATGGGTTCCCAACCTCCCAGGGTCTTGGCTGCGCCTCCGGAGCAAGAGTCGGTACACACTGACCCTGTGAGTCTGTGAGGTCCATTGGAGATCCGACCAGTCCCTTCGGACATATATGCACTAATGCAGAGAGGGTCATTGCCTGTCGTCGATTTGATAGCTCATGGTATTTTTGGTCTATCGACAGTATGCACAGCAAGGGTAAAGATGGGTCGCACAGCGCCGAGGGAGAAACCCAGCGAGTTGGACCAGTCAAGTCGGTCGGAGTCTAGACGGTTTTAGTGTCTCTGAATCTGACTTGCTTAGTGGATGTGGGTTGGATTTGTGTTGGATTTGTGTTAGGTGTGTGTGTTAGAGATGTGATGTGCAGTAGTTGGAAGTCATTGTTTTGGACTCGACCTTGAGGATAGAAGTATGAAATAGTGACGGTGATGATGATGGAAATACCCCTCAAGCTCCAAGCTGTGTTTCTACATCATGTAGTAAGGTTATCCTGAGTAACAACAAGTAAAGTAACTATAGCTCAAGAGTCGTGGCAAGTGCAAACGGAATCCATGGGACGCTCGGGACTGGACGGTGGATGGAGCCCTGACCTGATCCTTTCTTTCTTTTTCCACAAGAATTCTTCATTGACAATTAAGAGTGTGTGTGTCTGAGAGGACAGAGTATCACAGAATCATCCATCCTGCATCCTCCTCCTCCCCTCCTCCTCCTCATCCTCAGGTGCTTGATCAGGCTCACGCTGATTGATTGCTGCCCACACTGAGCTGTCAGCCAGTTGTCCACCAACGCGCTCCACGTTTTCCCTCTTGACTGCTGCCCTACAGTTGATTGCCATTTGCCAGGCAATAAATAATCATACTTAGGCAATTCTGCACCTGCCGCTTCCTCCCGCAGAAATCGCAGTTTCTCCTTCAAAAGCCCGTCGCCTTTTTGACCGCCACGTCTTTCCCTCTACTTTGGCTGTTCGCGCGTTAAGAGTCAGAAATTCATCTCTTGTCTTTCATCCCACTCATCTACTTCTCATCCCTCCCATCTTTCTCTCGACATGTCTCTACTTCCTTGAGTCCATCATTGGTACTTGTTTCTACACTTGCAAGTTGCTGCACGTGAGCAAAGCCTCGCTGATCGGCCCCTCGGAACCTTAAAAACTACCAAAACAAGAGCATCTCTCTCTTCTACATAGAGTACAACAACAACTCCAATGTTGAAGCTCTCGCAACTACTCGAAGCCAAACGGCGCGAGAGTTTCGATGCCATGGGCGACCACTCCCCTCCCTCTCGCCAGCCTCAATCCCCATTAACCGCCTCCACCCCAGTCTCACCTGCTGTGTCTCTGTTTTCTGCAAAAGGCCATACGCGCTTCTCGAGTTCCGCCTCGTCGCTGGTCTCAACCCCCGGTCATGGCAACTCCATTGATATCGCTTCTCGGAATCCCTTGACAGGCGTCAAAGAAGAAGAACCCTGCGGGTCGCAGGCGATGGATCTAGAGGAGGAATATTTCCGTATGCTGCCCTTGCTCCCAGCCTCGTTCTCTTTTCTCTATTGCGGTAACTTTAAGTAAAAACCCCCGACTAACAGACGGCATCCAGAACACTTTGACCAAGGGTCATCCGTCGCTGAAGACTCATATCTCTCCTCAATCAACACTTGCGACGGCTACGACTTCACCGATGCTGGAATGGATACAGTTCACTCTCCGAAGAAGAGGCGCTCCGATAATGCCTCTGCAAACGGCCTTTCTCGCATTAGCTCTCGGATATCCACCATATCCAACCGTTGGAGGTCCAAACGAGTATCCGATGGCCCGGATGGCGGAGAATCATTCTCACCACAGATGCGGTCTCGGACGAATTCCTCAGCGTCTGTGTTCGCCGCCAGCCCAACGACCGCCAGCCCGATGAGCTGGACTGAATCCTCTGATGTTCCTCCTTCACCTGCCCGGACCATCTTCGAAGGGCGCCTCAGCGAGTCAGGCACACGTCCTATAGACATCTCTAAAGCAAACCAGCAAGACCCTGATGAGTCCGCGCCCCAGGCTACCACCCCTCTACTCCCGCCGTTTATGGGGGACCAGTCAGCATATTCTACCGACTCTCGGATACATTCTCCTTTGCAATCGCCCTCTGTCGCCGACGTTTCGAATGCCAGTCTAGATGCAAACGCACTGCCGGACCGCTTAGCTGGCCTCCCGTCACCCCCACTGTCTACTAAACCGTCTATCGCCTCTTTCAATCGCCCACGAGCCAGCACTGTCCGAACCGTATCTGGAGATGTTCCTCCGTTGACGCTTTCCGACCCAAATGACGAGTGGGCAATTCAACTTGGCCATGCCAACTTCACCATTCAACCGGAACCATATGTCCCGGAATTGTACGATCTCGACTCATTTCGCCAATTGCGAAATCAGTGGGACCTGGCACAGTGCAACTTTACAAAACATCTGGTCCGCACCGGCGAGCATTACGGAATCACATCGAAGATTTACAAATTGACGCAGGGAAAGTGGGAGTCGATCAATCGCGAATGGAAGCAGCACCATGAGGCGATGCTCGCCCAGCTCGACACATTAGACGGACCGATATTGAGCATGATCGATTCTCACCGCGATCCGTGCGAGCAGGTCAAGATCCCAACTCTGCACGACAACAAGTTTCCCGAGCTGGGCGACGGAGAGATTGTCGGTCCCATGAAGATCGCGCCGGCGACTGGACGATGTCGAAATCGGTCGTTGAAGCGAAACTTCTTCAAGTTCTTCCAAGATCTGGTGGCCCGCGTCTAGGATCACTGCGCCATATTCGCCTCCGCCAACATGGAAATCGCCACGGCCCCGCTTCTAATTCTCTAAAAAAAGAAAAAAGTTGAGAGAGGCTTGGATGTACAACATCTTATGTCATTCACGCCTCTCGGAGGCTGGATCAGAGATGACTGATCCAGCAAACGTGTGATGACTAATGTCTAACTGTTCCCATTATATATTCACGCCTCATGCCATCTATTACAGCCACATCATGTTTCATTTTTCTTACGCTGTGATCTGTGATCCAATAATGATTGATGACCTCTGCGCGCGCGACTACTGACTCGCCGCGCGCAATCCACTCCTTAATGAACACTTGATACCATTTTCCTTTGTGTCTTTACCCTACTGCATTACCACGCCATTGACGATCTCGCTGCCGCCGTTAGAGTGATACGGCTATACGTTGTGATCAGTCTTGTTCCTTACACCTGTATACCTTGCATGAACCCAAACATGGGAGATAGCCCTCTTGTCACAAAAAAACCAGGGGTGAAAAACAGAAGCGGCAGGACGAGGGACGGTTGCAAGGGCTCTGCTGTTACCCCTGTTATGATACCCGAGACGCCAAAACGGCAGGAAAAGAAAAAGAAAAAGGATGAAATGAGACCTTGTGGCCCACTGTACCTCTTATAGAGCCGTTGCTGTATCTCACAAAGCATGGCTGTTGATTCGCGCGTCCGTGCAGGACCTGTATATAATAACCCATATATTATTCTATCCTATTCCCATAATGGACATAGATAATCCGAGAACTGACCCTCTAAGTCGTTGCTTCTTCAGTAGGGGTCTGGCCGAGACCCTTGCAGGGAAACCGGCAGTCTGTTCAGTACTACCTACATCGGCACGGCCTTGCGGAGGTTATAGGATCCATAGAGAATCGACAGTCAGAAACAGAAAGCTAGTGGCGGAAAGAGGCCCTAGCTCTCTTGCTTGAGAAACGTTCCACAAGAGGGATCATCAACGCTGCATGCATAAACTGGTCTCCTCCATGGTCCGCCCGCCGTCCTCAAGTACAGGTATGTACGTTGTAGGTGCTCAGGAGGTAGATAGTAGTATGTACCTAGGTAACAAGGTATACACTACATCCTCCCATCTTAGTCTGTCTAGGTTTACTGTACACCCACTCAAGAATAAGCCGCGCTCGGATCATAAGCTCTCTCTCTCTCTCCCGCTATCTCACAAACTCACAAACCCCCTCAACTAGACCCCCAGACCAGATCTAGATTTCGATTTCGATTCCGATTCAAATTATATCCAGTACTGCTTCCAGAGCCGTTTCGCATCCTCGTCTCCGCGGAATGTGAAGTCGACGCGGATTATATCCTTGAAGCCTTCTGAGAGGGTTGGTTCCTTAAAGCGTCGGAGGAAGTCGCCGAATGCGATTCCTGAGAGGGAGGTGCGGGATTCGGGATTCTGGGGTTGTGTGGTTAAGGAGTTAGTTTGATGGGTATAGATAGATAGATAGGTAGGTGAATATCGGTATCATCCTAGGTATAGGTACCGGGACTATCCTTGATAAATGGAGGGAAGGAGGGTAGGGTACAGCAGGAAATGGTAAATTCAGAGAAGGCTTGAAGGCTTGGTTGACTTACGAGGCTTTTGTTTGCGGCACGGACCGCATTGTTATGCTTGCAGAGGGCTGGTGGTGCAGAAAAGTAGACACAGCGAATGGGAACGGTGAACTCGTTTGCGGCGTCGATCCACTGGGCTCTTGTTTCGGGATCTGCATTGGTGTTGTCTGTGGGTTGGGAAAAGAAAAGAAGTCAGCGATTTGATGGCGTAAACTTAATATTCGATGATTTGATTCTGGTTGAGGTAGATTGGTTGGTTGTGTTGAGAATCAGAGTCCCGCTTCCAATGGCGGTGCTTGCTGCTCAACGTCGGACAGAAATGCAAGGGCGATGTGTATGGTGTTATTCGCATGAACTGGACGGTAATAAGGAGTTTGAGTGGACTGCAGGAATGGACTGGAATCGACTAGGCAGACGCTCTGTCTGTCTATAGGTACGTACCGACGACCACGGACCTTCCGGCCGCAAGATGTTCCTTAGCTACTTTGATGCATTTCGGTCTCTGATTGATTCGTTAGTCCTTCGCCTTCTGAACATTTCTTGCATGGAGAGATAAGGAGGACGCACGGTCTTTAGGATGTCTTGGTTGACTCGCTCGTAACCTAGTGGTTCTAGGTAACTCCAGTAAAAGGTAGACTTGCCGGCGCTGGGGCTGCCGCAGAATATCACTAGCTCGATCGGGCTTTCACGAGAGAAGGGAGGCGAGACTAGTCGTTTGAAAATTGTGGTTAGCATTGATACTCGGCGTCCGTAACGCATTGACATTCCGCTAGAGTATAGCTTTACCTTCTTCGGGGGAGTCAGGCTGTACATAAACAGAAGGACTGAAAGATTCAACAACTGGGTATGGAGCAGCATTCAGGAAAAACTCTTCTGGTGTTTTGAATGGTATCCCGGCATTTGATGCAAAACCCCTTGTTGTTATTAGCTATACCTGTGTCTTATCCTCGGTGGTGACTTACCGATCGACTGCAGAATGGTCCCCTGGTCGGCCTGCGGCATCACCAACAAATATAGACTCGGAAGTATCAACACCGGTTACATCCAAGTCGTAGTCGTCAACAAACTCCCGCCACATACCAACCCGCGGTTTACGATACTCGTCGTCTTCTGTGGCCGCGTACACACTGAGCGGAATGTCTAATTGCTTCATCACTTCCAGGAACCGGCCTTTGAGATTTGTGAAACTCCTCGAGCCTCCTCCAGTCTTGTCCTTTTTAAGAGTGACAGCCTTCTGATTTGATATGATGACCACGCAGTATCTGAGAGATTGTCAGTTCATCTAGACAGATGTGAGCAATGGCTGAAATTCTTCACCTACCCACTCGCATCTAAGTCTTTCAACCTCGAAGGGACGACCTTATTCCACCATTTCCAATCAGAGGAGCCTCTGGGGAACTTGTTCCCGGAAGCTGTCGAAACCAATGTAGAATCCTAGATCATAGTCAGCTACATGGATTACACTGAATACACCCGGAAAGACAACTCACAAAATCAAAAGCAGCAACCTTCAGCCTGCCAGTGGCTCGTTTCTGATCTCGGTTTGGATCTGCTGAGTACTTGCCAACTACTAAAGAGTTGTTCACAATACGCCATGTTATTGGTTCAGGTATCTTCTTAGATGCTGGCGTGAAGAACGAATTTGTGACAGTCTCTTCAGGTAAAAAATAGGTGCTATTAGTGATAAGGAAGTGAGAAACACTAAGCATTCACTTACTTTTAACTGTTGATTCGACTTTTCGTCTAAGGGGTGGAGGTGAGATGGCTCGACTGGGAGACACTGCCCTTTTTAGGGCCCCGCCGCCGGCCATGGGGAATTAATGAGTGAGAATGGTTTTGTAAATAGAATGTTCTACTTGATATCACTTGGCCATCCAAACTGAGACAGGATGTGAGGTAAATGGATGGCGATGGTGATGAATTGAACCTCAAGAAGAAGACGCGCCAACGCGTGCCTGAGGTTCACGAAGTCACATGTTCTACCAGAATCCAGTCTGGACGACTTTCATCATGCGATTATCGCCAAACTGGCTACATTATGATTAAATTGGAGGATGTAAATTTTGTTTTCAAGAATTAATCTACTTGGAGACACCTGCTCCGGGGTATATAAGTGTAAAATGCGAATCGCCTACTTAGCGCGAGTGTCAAGAGATAGTCGATCAGCATGCTCCAGACGGACCGCCGTCTTGAGCTGCTCTCGAAGTCCAAACAGATGCTGAGAGGCCGTCCTCATCAGCTCTTGGTTACTGCCGTCCTGAACTGTAATGGCAGCTTGCAGGATATAACTTCCGGTCCGTTCCAAGGGTGACAAATCTCGGAACGAGGGCATCTGTCGCCGCGGTTCATGTGGTTCATGTGGTTCATGTGGTTCATGACCATGAACTGGATACTGTAGGACACGGTGCAGAAAGATTACGATGTCGTTATGGATGAAGGCATCTCCTTCCACCACATACTCGGTGACGAAACTGTCGGGCTTGTCAATCATGGCCACGTAACGCAAGTCGTAGGGACTAACCTATAACCCCAGGCACTCATAGGAGTTACAATATCACCTTTGGGTAGAGTAGCGCTCGCTGTCAATCGAGCTGTGATGGTAGATCGAGTACCTGCCTCCGGGATGTCCCTGAATTCGAGCTTCCAGGGTTGACTGTCATAATCGTAAGAGCTACCTGCAGTCTCATCCGTCCCAGACATGGTGGCATCTAGGTCTCCAGATGATGAGGGCTTTGAGCCGAAATCCGCTCCGGATATAGGGCCAACAACTTGCGTATAGTACATCCCCCCATTGAGCATCTTATTGAGCCGTACAAGATCAGCACCCTGCATCTCCCGGCTGGTGCCCCCGCGCGCGTTGACTAGGCCAGGCTTCCGGTAGGCTTTGAAGATCAAACGTCTTTCTAGCCGGTGACGAGGTTGCATGGCTGTCAAGCCAGCAAGTTGTTGCAGCAACTCATGGTGTTGGTGCGAGGGAACCGAGGCGAAAAGCAAAAGCTCGTGCATGGTTAGGTAGCAATGACCAGGTAGTGACCAGCCTGGGTCCAATAATAATAAATCGCGAGCGCTGAGCCCGGAGAATGTCGTGGTGCGGCTGGGGTGGGAAGAATGTCGAGCGGGAAAAGCCGGGACGGAGACTAATTTCCACGTTTTCCGAGTCAAGCGCACTTGAAGAGCTTGGAGGTCTGATGAGGGCGAATGAAAGAGTGTGGTTCGATGATCGGAATCCCTATTCCCCAGAAAACTAAGAGCAGATGACTGTTATCGCAGGAGCTCCAACTCAAACTCTGACCACCCTGCAGGTCAAGATTATGGTGCGACTCGACTCGGAGTTGAAGTGGTCCAGGCTTCGGCGTTTCGTTACCGTCTCGGCGGAAACTCCCGGGGTGTCACGTGCCATGTAATTTACCTGCTGGTGTTGAGGCGGAGCGCGACTTGCAAGCAAATGTTCAGAATTGATCTGGGGACCTACCCCATAGGAGTGACTCCGAACTCGTAGACTTCGTATTGTCATGTTGAGGGGAGGCAAATGAGAGATTCGTGCGGGAAAGGATGGGATCATCGACTTAAAATGCTTCACCGGCGATGCGTTGGGCAAGTCCGACTCTTCTTTCTCAGTTGGAGACATCTAGAGGGAGTCGGGACTGAGATTTACCCCGTTCATGTCATAACGGTAATCGCGTTACACAGCTGGTAACTATTAGCACAGTCGATTATCACACCACTATCTCCGAGTAGCTCTCTAATCAAAACCCTCTTCCGCTCCTCCTTTCCAAGTCTCCTCCATCCCCCTCCTCCCTCCTTCGCCCCTCAATCGTTCCCTCCCCCAGTGTCTCCAGACTGTCGCCTGTAAATATATTAATCGCTTTCTTCGCTATCCATACCACTCTCTCAGTCCTTCTCGAGCCAGCTTGAAAACTTAGATCGTGTTTAATCCAACTTTTCGACTCCATCAACTACATTCACAATGCGTGGCACCATTGCTCTCCGAAACGCTGCCCGAACCCCTCTCATCCGCTTCGTTGGCAAGCGCTCTGTTCCTCGTACGTACCTGTACCGGACACTGGTCGATTTCAATCACTAATGGCTCTTTTAGAATCCGTCGATCACACTCCCCGCGCTCATCCGGCCTCTCCCACCGGTGTCCTTCCTGACTCTTTCGCCGCTTACCGTGCCAAGGCACAGCAACATGGTCCCCTTGGTCGTGCCTCTTTCACCCAAGGCTCTGTCGGCCGCAGCCCCGGGGGCTCTCTCGGACCTGTCCAAGCCAAGCAAGGGGAGTTCTTTGACCGCACCGACCTTCCCACCCGATTCCACCGTCTGCCCTACACCGAGGCTGAAATCGAGGCCATCCAGACTGGCGGCGCCAGCCTATACGTCTGATTCTGCGAATTCAATTTACCCGAATGATTCAACGATGATGGTCAAAGACGAGACACATGGACGAGTGGCATGCTTGAGACGCGAGGGAGGGCGCTCTTACGGTCGCTTCACAATTTGAAGGGGTTTTTGAGGCTGGAAAGCATTTACCAGTGGTTGTGGGCCTCAATGCTATATCCAAGGTCTGGCTTGACCACGACCTGTTACCACTTTCCTTTTCTATTCTTCTGTTATCTATCTGTTTACGGCGCAGGCGGTTTGCTGGTCTTCGTGCTTAGCGGTTCATATTCTTCTTCCGGCGCGCAACATGCGGGATACATTTGATATCGGTTTGACAAGGTCATAGATGGCTAGTTTCTGAAAAGTCTGGGATGCTAGAGGCATGGCTCCTCGCGCAATCATATCCATATCAAGGTTAAAACAATTGATTGTTTGACTTGCAGTCATTAATCCTAGTATACACCTAGTATACACACTATACTTCGTAGACATGTTCAGCCGACAGCTATGGTTGGAATTCTACTCGACGGTGAAACGAAACACGTGCCTCCACCTAATCACCAACTTGAACCTTGTAAGCCACACGGCTACCTCGACTTAGTTTTAACCATCTCCATCCCACGTTCCATCCTCCATTGACCCTCGACGCCGCCGCATGGGCATGTGGATTAAAGAGATTCTGTTTCACAACCGAATGTATCATACTTGGTCATAAGAATGGCTCCTAATGGTGGGAATATCATCACCTTCACGGAGGTGGACGAAATCAACAACCCAGTAACGGAATTCATCTACTCTGAGCTACCTCTCCAGAATAGAAAGGGGAAAGAAACCACGGGCCGTGTCGATTTAGCTGTGAGTATTCCTTGGGAAATACCTTTGCTAGGACGTGCAACTGACAAAATATCAGCACGCTTCTTCGGCTTCAACACCATGGTCTGCGAGGTCTCTGCAAGCCCTCTTAATCCACGTCTTTCTCCCTGCTGGATATCCGCATAGTGTCAGCAATGATTATGTCTCGTGAGTTACCAATGTATCACCGATATTGTAGATACTAATCCATGACAGATATCAGATCTTTGTAAGCTAGGCAACCATGTCCAATACACCATACACCTGTACTCATATCTGCAAGGACTCCCTCCAAGCATTCAGCAGCTCTATCGCCGGCCTATTGTCATCAAGAGCAGTACTGCAAGGTCAGTGGCCCCTGTGGTTACACATAATATCAAGCTCAACCACGCAGGCGTCGGAGTCGGCAACGCCAATGCCTCCCCAACCTCCGCTCTCCTCCTCCATATCCTCCAGGATACATCCGGGCGTATCGCAACGATTCTCTTCGCCCACCGCGTGGGGACAGCCCTCGAACCGGAATGCAAGATGTACCGCTTCACAGCGGACATCTTCAACGACTTTGCCATGGTCCTCGACTGTCTGTCGCCGATAATTCCTGCGGGTGTCAGTCGGGTGACTGTCCTCAGTGCGGCCGGGGTGCTTCGCGCTCTCTGCGGCGTAGCTGGGGGCAGCTCCAAGGCGAGTCTGAGTGCTCATTTCGCGCGGTGGGGGAATCTTGCCGAGGTGAACGCCGTACGTTTCATCCATCAGTATATCAAGTGACCACCTGCAGTGCCATGGAAGCTGATAGAGATGCCTCTCTTAGAAAGATTCATCCCAAGAAACGGTCATATCACTCATCGGAATGCTAGTACGCTCCCCTCATCTCCTTTCAATCATGCAAGAACTCTAACCAGGTGACCAGTTTGGATCCCTCGTCGTCTCCCACATCACAAGCTTCACAGCGACATGGCTAACGCTCATCCTCCTTCTCGTCTCACACCTAACCCTCAACTACGCCGCCGTCCGCTCCGTCCAAATGACCACACTAAACAGACAACGAGCCAACATCGTCTTTTCCACCCTTCTATCCTCCGACCAGGACGTCGCCCACCTCCACAATCACCAAACGCAACACCACCCCAAACCAAATGGCCAAACGCCCCCACAAATCCTCACCCCAGCAGAAGTCTCCAAACAAGAACGCATCTTCCAAGCAAACAACGCCCTGAAATGGTATCCCTCTCTCCAAAACCCTGACCATGAAACCCTAGGGACTTGTCAGATCGGCGTCTCACTACCTCAATTCCTCTCATCATCATCACCATCTCCTTCTTCATCCAACATATCCAAAAGCGAAGACTACAGCTACACTACACTATCGGGCTCCCGCAAAACAACCCTACCCCTACGAGACCTAACATCCCTCTTCGCGGACGAAGATTACATCCTCTCGATCACACCAACAGCCCACCTTACCAACTCAAACTACAGTATGAAAATCGACGCAAGAATCCTGCTCAAACCATCTAGTACACCGAAATCCCATCTCAAAGCCTGGATGCACGCGTTGCTTGTCGCGAGAATTCTCTCTTCATCTTCACCATCATCATCATTATCCTCATCATCGTCACATCGAGATCCAGATCCAGATCAAGATCGAAAACTCAGAGATGATGATGGAACAGATGATATCCTATCAATCCTCTCCCTTACTCTCGCATTCATGAACGACTCGTCTAGATTTAAGAGGTATATTGATGCGCTTAGGGAGGTTGGGTGGGATGTTGATTTGAAGGAGGGGGTATCTGCGTTGGAGACGAGGGTTGGGAGGAGGGTTGTTGTTGTTTCTTCTTTTTAAGCTAGTCTGACAATTATATCATTAGGCATGTAGATCCATGGCGGCTATTGGAGGCCTGGAGGGGTTATGGAGGTTTGGATGGAGAGATGTTTGGTCTATTAGAGTTGATCCTCGATATTTGGATCCACATGGTTTTTGTGGGAGTATACGGAGTATTGAGTACGGAATACGGAGTATAAAACCAGAGGTAAGGAAGGAGCTACAGCTTCAGTGCAAGTAATGCTTTGTACTAATCACTCATTGGGTATCTAGACTAGTGTACTGGAGCGAAGTAAATGCCATACCAATGCCAATATCGTGTCACACAGGAGAAGGGTGTATATGCTGGCTCGACAAATAAATGTAACAATCCCGCTATGTCGTTGGTGAGACAAGAGATGGGTAAATATTTTGGAATTTCTTCCATGCATGCATCAAAGCGGACCAGAGGGTCCTGAAAAAAAAAAAAAAAAAAAAAAAAAAAAAGGAAAAAACGCCAGGCAATATGCCTTCCATGTGGACCATGTTCTATCTATCTTTTTGAAAACCGAATGCTCGCTCACTCGCTGTTGGAAAACGCCTGCAATGAAAAATGCTTTCGTGTAAGAAAAGAAAATGCCCGTGCATTACACCGTCCAATTCGTATCAATTCAGACATGGTCTTCTCAGGACCAAAGGGAAATCGTGGGTAGTGGGTCGTGGTACGAAATCGGTCGTAACACTCTATAAGTTGTTGTAGAATTTCGAAGTGGGGATTGAGAGAGAAAAGGGCGGACGACAAGCTCTAGTCATTCGTCCGCGGGATATCGCATGCTTTGGCTGCCGTTGCCTCGCTTTTTGAACCCCAGCTTCATGCCCATCTTCTTCCATGGGTTGTCGACGCGGTTCTTGGGGCTACTCGCCTGCAAGCTGGGCTCGCTCGAGGGAGGGGTTGTAGGAGGAGTCATAGGTTCGCCGGTGCTTGAGTGCACACTAGCAGAGTCATCTGTCAAGCCAGCTGACCCAGAATCACCACTTGTGCTAGAGTTTTGGGCAGAAGGCCGGTATGATGACTTGCCGATAGAGGTAACGGCGTTGAGAGAAAAATTAGAGCGTGGAAGGTGACTTGAAGGTGGGCTCGAGGAAACCGGGGATCCCAGTTCTCTTGACGCCCGGGGTGAAAGGCGGCCGCCTTTCGATCGGACTCGCTTCACTGCATGCTCGTCGAGACTTGGGTTGGAAACGATGGTTACACCGTCATCATGGGAGAATAACGGCTCTGAGAGAGGAAAGACGTGGGCGGAGGAGGAGTGGGCGTTCAGAAAGGGCATGAAAATCGACTCTTCCATCAGATCGTGGACCAACTTGACCGCTGCGTCGAGCATCGAAGGGGGTGGGGGAGTATTCGAGTTAGCGTGTCGGAGAATATCATCGCGGACCTCGCTCGAGACGTTGATCTCACGCGGGGAGCCGGGTATAATGTAGGCGGATAGGAGTCGTTGCCAAAGCATCCGCAGATGCCGACTCTCTGGAATGTCAGCTGCAATAGGGAACTGCCCTAGTTGATGGCTGAGATCTTCATATGCTTTCCGGTACCGCTGTGCATCCAGTGTGAATTCCAATGTCTCGAGGCAATGATTCTGTGAAAGGTAGGCCATGAAGGCACTCAGGGTGTAGGGAACGGGTGCTACGTTGGCTAGCACCTCATCGAGAGTCGGTCGCATGGGACAAAAAGTGCCCTGAGGAACAGCCAGACTAGTGGGACGTGAACCAGAAGGGTCCATGTCCTCGTCCGACTCAGTATCCGATGATGAGGAGGTCGGGGAGAGTTCGGGTGTGGAGCTGGGAGAGTTGTTCCAAAAGAGCAGAGGAGGATGTAAGGATCTCTTCTTCAGCATCGCGCCTACTAGCGTGCGTCCCCTGTCTTGAATGAATTTTGAGAGAGAAATTGTCGCACACCTTCCCCCTTCGCCCGAGACAAGGGAGGTGAACGTGTCTTGCTGCGAGGGATCGGAGAGGTGCTCCCGGAGTCCAGTGGATGAGTCGGCGGAGGTGAGCTGCTGACCAAGGACCGAGACTTGTTGATGCGAGAAGCCGTGAGAGAACGAAAAGGTGTGACAAAAGTTGAGAGGATGATGAGATGGTCTGGAGGAAAAGCGCCCGGGCGGTTAGTTGGTGGTAGGAGAGCGAGAGATAGAGATTGAGGATAATTGGTGGGATAAGCGCAATCCCATGGAAAAATACAAAAGGATAAAAAATATTAAAGAGAAAAATAGGAAAGAGATAAGAGAAAATGGATAAAGAAGGTGATTAATGACGACACGGGGAAACCAAGGGTCAAGAGTCAAGACGTGAGAGAGACAGACGGAGAGGGGAATGATAATAATATAAGATGAGAGAAAGCGAAATGAACTTAATGAAGTGATGTGATGGTCATGGCCCACTCCCAAAAGTCAACTAGCCTGTATTTGATCTAGTCCAGAATCAAAGTGGAAGGAGCAGAGAAGAGGGGATTCGGCCAATCAGAGAATCACACAGGTCGATCCTCAGAAAGCCAGAACCTTGAGAGACTCCCGCCTATCAAGCCCGAGGTCGGCGGAGATGGAGACTCTGATAAGGCCATTATTGGAGGAGGATGATGCCTTGATATCTTCCTGAAGATCATGGATTCATGGTGGATGTGTGAAATAAATAGCCAAATTTTGGATGGAATAATACAGAGTAAAATGATAAACTGAACCAAAGATTCTCTCACTTACCAGGCACTGTTGCAATGCAACCGAAAAATGCTGCAAGCAATTCGACACTGTTGGTGAATTTTGTAAATCGCTCAGGTGGACAGTGATGGGGTTAAGTAGTAATAGGCGAAACAAGCATTTATAAGGCTTGCTACTGAGTCTGTGTATCCAAAGGTGAACTGTTGTCTATAATAAAATTATACTCTGTACAGCCGCCAGGAACAGGGGACTCCTGCAGCTTTTGTAAGGACACAGCCAAGACGAAGCTCCAGATGGCGCGGTTAGGATTTCTGGGTGGCAACAAGCTACAAGAATAATAATAAATATCAAATATGACCATGGAAAAAACCGGGTGACAAGACACTATATACAGACCGAGATAAAGAACATGAATTGAGTTTGCCTACGGGTTATGATGAGATGAAGCAATTGCTTTGAATCAACCTCTACAAGGCTTTTATCTCTTTATCTCTGTGCAGTTCCTTTGAATCGTAGGCTGAGTTGAGACTGAAAGATTGTTTGATCTGCTGCGCACCGTTATGGTGGAACTTTCAAGGTTCCAAGTACCGAGCTGCTTTGACAAGTGAAAACCGAAGATACGTTGAATAATCTTGAAGTCCCTGAGAAGGGCTGAGCATCAAAGAAACTGAAGAAGAATAATCGGAGAGCACCTTCAAGCCTCCGGGCGTTGAAATACGTATGACAGGAAAATCATGAAAGAATCCCACCATCTGAAGGTGCACGACGGCCTGACTGGGGTTGACCTACGCTCTGATTAGCCGATGACTGGAGGATCTGCGGATCGCCAAGAACCGGTGCAGCTTTGAGGCAAGGGAGAAATCATAATTTTATTTCTTATTTCTTATTTTTTATTTTTTATTTTTTATTATTTCTCAGCTGTAGGACTCACTTTCATTGAATGATTGGATTAGAAATCCATCTGCAGGTGTGATCAGGTATAACTTCAGAACATGCAACAGCTTGAGACACAACACATCCCAAGTTCAAAGAACTGCAGTGCGTCTCTGCCGGAGTTGGACACGCAAGGCTGTTGTATACCTCAGACGGGCGCTTCCCTGGTCTTACCCAAACTGATTCTCCTGCCTAATTTGACCCACGCTATACCACAACGGTCATAGATTAGGTCTGAATCGAGATCCTGGACTGATGCTACTGCCAGGCCAGATGTTTGGTTTGCCGCTGTGCTCTCACCAGTCACGAGTCACGACCCTAGTTCTCTTTCAACAGAGGTCTGCAGGTCTGCAAGGGCCTGCAGGTATCGATGCAGGATCAAGTTCTACAGCATATGTGTCACAGTAGGTATGGTTAGCAGATATTCCTCTTATAGAATCATAGAATGTTATCTCCATGATTATTTACAAGATAAAAGATTGCAAGGTCCTTATGATAACAGACAGATATCATCATGGCTGTCGGGCGCAGTGCTAGGTGGAGTTACTCTTACTGCATCCGGTTGGCATGCGGCGAAAGGGACCAGAAAAAGAAAAGGCTAGGCTGACAATCTTCCAGAATGCGGCAGAACAACCAAAGAATTTCCAGACTCTTGACTCCTTGAGTTGTGACCTCGCCTGGAATGACCCAAGAACTTCAATGACTGGGGCCTCATTGTCCAACCAGTCAGCGCTTGTTGGCCACGGGGCCTGAGAGTTTGCGTGGACTTACGCAGCGGGGGCGTGGAAGGGTTGCACCAGGGCCAATGAGGGCTTGAATAGTGGCACAGCAACCCCACATGAATCCACACCTGAACAACGTGATCTCTTTCCACCTCCTTACTGACTGCTCAGCGCTGGGGACACAGTAGAACGGGGTTCAGGATTTTCTGAACGGGGTTTGGAACTCCCGCCAAGGAAAATTTTCAAATTCCAACCCCTGATCACCTTTCGCCCGAAAATCAAAATTCCAAACCCTGATCAG